>OZ016504.1:9690112-9697612 GCA_963966595.1 Physocephala rufipes | reverse complement strand
ATTGATGGAGGAACTTAGCTTAGATGAAAACTTAAATAGTGAAGAGAGAGAATCAATAGTGAAGCTCTGTGCAACTTACAACGACATTTTCCTTTTAGAAGGAGACCAATTATCATATACACCAGGAATACAACATAAAATTCCTACAAAGGCAGATCAACCACCAATAAACCAAAAGCAATACCGTTTACCTCACACGCATAAAGAAGAGATTAATCGAAAAATAAATAAATTATTAGCGGAAGATATTATATCTTCGAGTACCTCACCTTGGAACTCACAGCTACTATTAGTTCCCAAGAAAAGTGATAGGGAAGGAGAAAAAAAATGGAGGTTGGTTATCGACTATCGAAAATTAAACGAAGCTACATCAAACAGGTTTTTCCAATACCTAGAATAGATGAGATATTAGATCAGTTAGGTAATAGTAGGTATTTTTCAACATTAGATCTGGCAAGTGGATATCACCAAGTTTTAATGGATAAAGGGGATAGAGAAAAAACAGCTCTTAGTTCGACATTAGGACATTTTGAATTCAATAGAATGCCCTTCGGGTTAACAGGGGCACCTGCTACTTTTCAAGGAGACATGAATAGTATCTTGACAGGCCTACAAGGAATAGATTGCTTTGTATATTTAGACGACATTGTAGTATACGGTAGTAACCTCGAACAACACACATCAAGACTAACAAAAGTATTTAAAGCTCTTAGAGAGAATAGTCTAAAACTAAACATTGGGAAATGCCAATTTTTACGTCGCGAAGTTGTCTACTTGGAGCATAAGTGTTCAGAACAGGGCGCTTTACCAGACCCCCAAAAGGAAGAATGCGTCAAGAATATCAACCCCCCACGGAACAAAAAGGAACAAAAATCATGCATCATGCATCATGCATCATGCATCATGCATCATGCATCATGCATCATGCATCATACATCATGCATCATGCATCATGCATCATGCATCATGCTTCAACATCGTGCATCATGTATCATGCAGCATGCAGCATGCAACATGCAGCATGCAGAATGCATCATGCAGCATGCAGCATGCAGCATGCATCATGCATCATGCAGCATGCAGCATGCATTATGCATAATGCATCATGCATCACGCAGCATGCAGCATGCAACATGTATCATGCAGCATGCATCATGCAGCATGCATCATGCAGCATGCATTATGCAGCATGCATCATGCAGCATGCATCATGCAGCATGCAGCATGCAGCATGCATCATGCAGCATGCAGCATGCAGCATGCAGCATGCAGCATGCATCATGCAGCATGAAGCATGCATCATACAGCATGCAGCATGCAACATACAGCATGCAGCATGCAGCACGCATCATGCAGCATGCAACATGCAGCATGCAGCATGCATCATGCGGCATGCAGCATGCATCATGCAGCATGCAGCATGCATCATGCAGCATGCATCATGCAGCATGCAGCATGCAGCATGCATCATGCAGCATGAAGCATGCATCATACAGCATGCAGCATGCAACATACAGCATGCAGCATGCAGCATGCAGCACGCATCATGCAGCATGCAACATGCAGCATGCAGCAAGCACCATGCAGCATGCGACATGTAGCATGCACCATGCATCATGCGTCATGCGACATGCAGCATGCAGCATGCAGCATGCATCATGCATCATGCAGCATGCAGCATGCATCATGCATCATGCAGCATGCAGCATGCATCATGCAGCATGCAGCATGCGGCATGCATCATGCATCATGCATCATGCATCATACATCATACATCATGCATCATGCATCATGCATCATGCATCATGCTTCGGCATCGTACATCATGCATCATGCATCATGCAGCATGCAGCACGCATCATGCAGCATACAACATGCAGCATGCAGCATGTATCATGCAGCATGCAGCATGCAGCATGCATCATGCATCATGCAGCATGTAGCATGCTTCATGCAGCATGCGACATGTAGTATGCACCATGCCACATGCAGCATGCGACATGCAGCGTGCGACATGCAGCATGCAGCATGCATCATGCAGCATGCATCATGCAGCATGCAGCATGCGATATGTAGCATGCACCATGCCACATGCAGCATGCGACATGCAGCATGCAGCATGCATCATGCAGCATGCATCATGCAGCATGCGACATGTAGCATGCAGCATGCAGCACGCATCATGCAGCATGCAGCATGCAGCATGCATCATGCATCATGCATCATGCAGCATGCAGCATGCAGCATGCATCATGCACCATGCATCATGCATCATGCATCATACATCATACATCATGCATCATGCACCACGCATCGGCTTGTAACGAGTTTTTGTTTCCAGCTGGGGCAAGATCAACGGCCCCAGGGTCCATTTCCGAGGGACCTCGTAACCCTCGGCTCAATACCTCGTTGTTGGTGTTGTTTTCCGAATTTCGCACAATTGACGAGATCGTCAATTAATTCACTGACTATAAATAGTTCAGCTCGGACGGTATTGGAACGCTTCTTCGCTGTTGTTGTTCAGATTTAAAACTACTTTTATTCAAATATATTTTCTATAATTTTAATGGCTTATTGCTATATAATTCAGGTGACTTAATTCTATACAATTCAAGTGCCTTAATTCTACGAACCTAAATTTAATTACAATTCAGCTGGCTTAATCCTAATACAATTCAGGTGGCTTAATTCTATTACAATTCAGGTGGCTTAATCCTATTACAATTCAGGTGGCTTAATCCTGTGAACTCAAATTCAATTACAATTCCGGTGGCTTAATCCTATTACCATTCAGGTGGCTTAATCCTGTGAACTCAAATTCAATTATAATTCAGGTGGCTTACAGATTAACTTTAGCCCTATTATATTCCAACAGCGTATGGTAACCACTAACTCATGCGGCGGATGAGCGGATATTGTAGCAGGCGGAATAGTTT
This sequence comes from Physocephala rufipes, assembly GCA_963966595.1. Lineage (NCBI taxonomy): Eukaryota > Metazoa > Arthropoda > Insecta > Diptera > Conopidae > Physocephala > Physocephala rufipes. Next base: position 9,694,676 of record OZ016504.1, on the reverse strand, counting down.
GAGCGGGCGTATTAGCCGGAATTATTTTGAGCGGGCGTATAAGCCGGAATTGATTTTGAGCGGGCGTATAAGCCGGAAATGTTTTGAGCGGGCGTATAAGCCGGAATTGTTTTGAGCGGGCGTATAAGCCGGAATTGTTTTGAGCGGGCGTATAAGCCGGAATTGTTTTGAGCGGGCGTATAAGCCGGAATTGTTTTGAGCGGGCGTATAAGCCGGAATTGTTTTGAGCGGGCGTATAAGCCGGAATTGTTTTGAGCGGGCGTATAAGCCGGAATTGTTTTCAGCGGGCGTATAAGCCGGAATTGTTTTGAGCGGGCGTATAAGCCGGAATTGTTTTCAGCGGGCGTATAAGCCGGAATTGTTTACTTAGCAGGCGAGTGCGCCAATACCTTAATCTACCAATGTATAAACCCCGAAGGGCGTCAAAAAGTGGCAGCCGTGTCGAAAACCTTTTAACTCGATTTTCGATCAAGCTTTTGCCGGACCTCCACGAGGAATCAGGAAATGGATTTTTACTTTTCCAAGTTCTGTTTCGTGAGCAGGCCAATTTGTCCACTGCGGAAACAGACACTAAGTAGCACTGGTTCGTTGAACCGATGCGGAATTATATTAGAGATAGTTTTCTAAAAACAACTATTGAATAATTTAATTTTCATAATGGCGGTCGGTAGAAGGTATTTTGTAAAGACAACAATATGATATTATTGTTAGCGTATGACTAACAATAATACTTTGCCATATGACGGATTTGCGGAAAAGACGGTTGAAAATTATTATATTTTCTTTTTCAATATAGAGATTTGAACCTCCGACTACTGCACCGAAGATAAACGCTCTATACACTGAGCTGTCATGCCATCTTATATTCGTTGGAATTATGAAGTATAAGAAATGGTCGACTTTTTTGTAGTATGGTGCCTTTAAAAATATAAGGCCTAAAAGTAGGCTAGGTATAGAGGTGGGTGCATTAGCAATTAAGTAATGGAGATGACAGGGTGACGGTAAAAATTATTTGTAACGATTATTGGATCGTTACAGTCCATCCCTTCTAAGGGAAGCAAAAAGAAAGAAAAGGAACGGCGAAAATGACTTATACACTTCTGCGCGAAGTAGAAACCTTCACTGACCATCTTACGAGGATCAGCTCGGTTGGTATTCAGTCATAGATTCCTATATTGAGCGCGAACGGTTTGTTGAGGCGCCGGCGTGTGCGATGATATCGGGTGCCATTCTTCGCGTTGGCATTTTCCATTTGTGAAATACCATATACGTTCGGGTGGTGGCTTTTATTGGCGGGCGATACGGATTTTACGGGTTGTATGATGTCACTGGGCAAAGGCTGCGAACGACGGAATTTAGTACGGTCCTTTGCTGTGTTCATGACGGCGGTGGCCATTAATCCGGCGAGAGGCTTAAGGCTTGGCTTGGGGCGTATATATTTCTTGATGTCTTCTGCATCTTCGGGCAGAAATAATACCCTCGTGCTCTTTGTGAAGTCTTGTAATATCCGAGATGATCTGCGGCGGATTGATCAGGAATTCCTCGGAGTAGGGTTGCCTTTTGGTTGGGCGGTACACACTCTTGGCAATAATTTTGATCGGTGTGTGATTTTCTTCTTCTTTTGTAGAGTTGCGGTTCACGAATTTTGGTGTCTCGATGTTTACCTGCGAAGTCGCGAATCTTCTGTATTTGTGTATTATGCCAATCATGTTGCGCGGTCATCAACATTTGGCATGGCTCTGTTGCTTTCTTAACGGTGGCTCGGGTGATCATATGCCAGTGACGGTAGTGTTGTCTAAACCTTTTGGCGGTTGAACGGGTGGAGGATTGATCCTCTATATAGTCTTCGCTCTTCTTTTTATCTTTTGTTTTATTTCGGAAGCTCTTAACGAGATCTGGTTGATATATCAAGCGTACATGTTGCTCTTCGTCTTCTTTCGGCAATCTTTGAATAGCTAATGTACAATTGAATTTTGTTAAGAGATCCATTCCTATGACAAATTCGTTCTGTAGACCCGGAAGGAAATAAACTCGGTGTTTTGATTTCTGTGGACCCACTTCAATGATAACGTCATAACATTGTTGCACTGTGATTATTTTACTATTGGCCAGTAGGACAGTCTGTGTTTCAGTAATTGGAGGAAGCTCTTGAGATAAGCAATCATTTAGACTTGGTCCGATAAATGATAATGATGCTCCAGTATCAAGTAGAGCTTCTATTGGTCGTCCGTTGCAGGAAATTGCCATTTGAAATCGACCGTTTTGTGGTGAGATTGTTTTCTGATATGTGTCGGGAGTCTTTCGGCATAAACAATCCCTTGATCTGATTCCCAGTTTTCCACAGTAGGAGCAAAATATTTGCGGCGGTTGTTTACATGCTCCACGCATGTGTCCAGGCTGCCGGCAGTTCCAACAATGAGTGTTTCTGGAATAGACTTGTGTCGTTATCAGGTTAGATACATGTGGGCGTTGATTGCGAGATTCTTCTCCCCGAATATGCTCGTATTCATCGGTTTGAGTCATAAGGGAGTCAACATCTTTAAAATCCGCTCGCCGAATATAAAGTCGATATTCTGCTCTCAAACCTTCGTATATTCGATCGAGCTGATCTTCCTGACACAGTCTTGGATGTTGTCGTATCATCCCCATCATTACCATGATGTAATCCTTGGCCTTTTCTCTAAGCCCTTGACGTCGACGTATGAAATCTTCCTCTAATCTTTGAAGATATCTGGGCGGTAAGAAGAATTTCATAGCTGCGTCTTTAAATTCCGACCAGCTGCCAACGTCATCTTTTTTATATCGCCACCAATCTCTTGCGCGTTCACGTAGTAATTCTGTCATTGGCAATAGTAACTGATCGTGCTGAATTTTATAGCAATCCGCTAGGCTTTCGATATTTTCTATGAATTCAAGAATCGATCGCGTGCCGTTGAAATGTATATTCCATTTCCTGACTGTATTCATTACTACGCACTCGACTGGTACGTTCACGGCAGCAGGTAATGAGTTCGATGTTGTATTTGCTGGTATGCTAATCGAACATTCGGTTGTTTCTGGTTTTTCAATTTTTCGGTTACGTTGTTCTTTGTAAAATGTGCTGAAGCGTTGGCGCATTTCTTTGACTGTCCCGTTCGTAGACAATCCCAGTAGAGTCATCTGAGCCTCCAGCTCCTCTTTCTTCAGCTTATAAATAAAATTTAAATTCTCGGGAAGACATTCTTCCTTAGAATTTTCGGGATACGGTGAACTGCTTCGCGAAGAAGACAGTCCCTGCTCGGGCGCCATTTGTAAGACATCACTATGGCTGTTATTGTTCAGATTTAAAACTACTTTTATTCAAATATATTTTCTATAATTTTAATGGCTTATTGCTATATAATTCAGGTGACTTAATTCTATACAATTCAAGTGCCTTAATTCTACGAACCTAAATTTAATTACAATTCAGCTGGCTTAATCCTAATACAATTCAGGTGGCTTAATTCTATTACAATTCAGGTGGCTTAATCCTATTACAATTCAGGTGGCTTAATCCTGTGAACTCAAATTCAATTACAATTCCGGTGGCTTAATCCTATTACCATTCAGGTGGCTTAATCCTGTGAACTCAAATTCAATTATAATTCAGGTGGCTTACAGATTAACTTTAGCCCTATTATATTCCAACAGCGTATGGTAACCACTAACTCATGCGGCGGATGAGCGGATATTGTAGCAGGCGGAATAGTTTGAGCGGGCGTATTAGCCGGAATTATTTTGAGCGGGCGTATAAGCCGGAATTGATTTTGAGCGGGCGTATAAGCCGGAAATGTTTTGAGCGGGCGTATAAGCCGGAATTGTTTTGAGCGGGCGTATAAGCCGGAATTGTTTTGAGCGGGCGTATAAGCCGGAATTGTTTTGAGCGGGCGTATAAGCCGGAATTGTTTTGAGCGGGCGTATAAGCCGGAATTGTTTTGAGCGGGCGTATAAGCCGGAATTGTTTTGAGCGGGCGTATAAGCCGGAATTGTTTTCAGCGGGCGTATAAGCCGGAATTGTTTTGAGCGGGCGTATAAGCCGGAATTGTTTTCAGCGGGCGTATAAGCCGGAATTGTTTACTTAGCAGGCGAGTGCGCCAATACCTTAATCTACCAATGTATAAACCCCGAAGGGCGTCAAAAAGTGGCAGCCGTGTCGAAAACCTTTTAACTCGATTTTCGATCAAGCTTTTGCCGGACCTCCACGAGGAATCAGGAAATGGATTTTTACTTTTCCAAGTTCTGTTTCGTGAGCAGGCCAATTTGTCCACTGCGGAAACAGACACTAAGTAGCACTGGTTCGTTGAACCGATGCGGAATTATATTAGAGATAGTTTTCTAAAAACAACTATTGAATAATTTAATTTTCATAATGGCGGTCGGTAGAAGGTATTTTGTAAAGACAACAATATGATATTATTGTTAGCGTATGACTAACAATAATACTTTGCCATATGACGGATTTGCGGAAAAGACGGTTGAAAATTATTATATTTTCTTTTTCAATATAGAGATTTGAACCTCCGACTACTGCACCGAAGATAAA
>OZ016504.1:9565112-9685112 GCA_963966595.1 Physocephala rufipes | reverse complement strand
TTCCCCGCCAGTGTTAGCTTACCCTGAGTTTAATAAGGAGTTTATTCTAACAACGGATGCGAGCAGTGAGGCATTGGGAGCAGTTTTATCTCAGGGGAAAATAGGCGAAGATAAACCAATAGCTTTCGCCAGTAGGGCCCTCAATTGCGCAGAAAAGCGTTATTCGACAGTAGAACGCGAATTCCTAGCCATGGTATGGGCCACAAAAAATTATAGGCCCTATTTGCTAGGAAGACACTTTAAGATAGTAACAGATCACAAACCGTTAAAGGGCATAGCAAACTTAAAGGACCAGACTTCAAGATTAGCACGTTTTAGACATAAACTATCGGAATATCAATTCGAGATTATTTACAAACCAGGTAGCAAAAATTTAAATGCCGACGCTTTAAGTAGAATTCCTCAAGCAGTTAACAGCGTCGTCGAAGCAGTGCAAACTCGATCTAAAACGATGTCAAGGGAGCAATCGGAGGAAAATCAACTTGCTCACGTAGATGAAACCACAGAGAAGGAACCAACGGAACCTTTAGAAGATAACATTACAATATTATCTGACCCAAAGGAGATAGAAACTGTAATAAAGGATTTCCATAACACGCCATTAGGGGGGCACCAAGGAGCACTGAAAACATATATGAGAATCAGGATGCAATTCAGATGGCCTGGAATGCAAAGACAAATTAAGGAATTTGTGAAAAATTGCGCTAAGATGCCTTTGGTGTTGACGGATACCCCACAAAATCCTTTCGATAAGGCACACATGGATATAGTCGGAATATTGCCGGAGACTGTTTCTGGCAATAAATATATCCCTACATTTCAGGATGATTTTTCCAAATACACGGCATGTGTAGCTATACCAGATGCAGAAGCGTCCACAATAGCAAGAGCATTCTTTGATGAAATCATTACTCGTTACTCCATCCCAAAGGTCTTGGTAACAGACAACGGCACCAATTTCGTGTCAAAGGTTATCTCGGATATATGCAAACTATTAGGAATAAAAAAATGCACATAACCCCATATCGTCCGCAAGCGAACGGTTCTTTGGAACGCAGTCACCGACCATTGGCCGAGTACTTACGCAGTTTCGCAAAAGAAGATGGTTCTAACTGGGATCAATGGCTCTCAACAGCGATGCATGTGCACAACAATACACCTCACATGATTACGAAACAAACGCCTTTTCGTACATTGTACGGTTTTCATTCAGAATTTCCAACAAACCTGAAGCGGAAGTGCGGACCCGTGTATAATGCGCATGACCCTTCGAAAATTCTAAAATATCAACTTCAGAGATCCCACGAGTTGGTTCGACAGAACCAAGATGAAGCAAAACAGAAATCGAAGAAACAATATGACAAGGGCTCCAACCCCGTCGCATTCAAGATAGGAGATAAAGTTCTTTTGAAAAATCAAGCACGGAAAAATAAGTTTTCATCAATTTGGATTGGACCTTACAATGTAACTCAAATAAGGTCACCAGTGACCACTGTAATAGTTATTAAGGGAAAGGAAAAACCATTCCATAAAAATTTACCCAAATTGTACAATACATGAGACATCAAGAAAAAAAATTTTGTTTAGTTTTTAATTATAGGGGTTTTGTAAAGAACCACACGAATATTTTTTTATATATACGTAATATACTTATATTTTTATCTGCTTTTCCACAGAAATAAAAATGAAGACAATCTTAGTCATATTGATTGTAATCCGAAGTGTGATGAACACGCCTATAGTGATAGAGAACGTACCACTAACTCCAATTTACTTTGAGAAGATGGGTGAGGCAATATTCTTTAGTGATGAATGGACCGTATTCACAAAATTCGAGTCTTATGATTACATTAGTTTGCACACATCATGCAGCATGCAGCATGCATCATGCATCATGCAGCATGCATCATGCAGCATGCAGCATGCAACATGCAGCATGCAGCATGCAACGTGCAGCATACAGCATGCATCATGCATCATGCAGCGTGCAGCATGCATCATGCATCATGCATCATGCATCATGCATCATGCATCAGGCAGCATGCATCATGCATCACTCAGCATGCAGCATGCATCATGCAGCATGCAACATGCAGCATGTAACAGCAGCAACAGCGGCAGCAGCAACAGCAGAACCACAGCAGAAACATCATCATCAACATCATGATCATCATCATCATCAGCATCATCAGCATCATCAGCAGCAGCAGCAGCAACAGCAGCAGCAGCAGCAGCAACAGCAGCAGCAGCAACAGAGCAGCAGCAGCAACAGCAAAAACAGCAGCAAAAGCAGCAGCAGCAGCAGCAACAGCAGAAGCAGCAGCAGCAATACAGCAGCAACAGCAGCAGCAGCAACAGCAGCAACATCATCATCATGCATCATGCAACGTGCAACATGCAGCATGCATCATGCAGCATGCACCATGCACCATGCATCATGCATCATGCATCATGCATCATGCATCATGCATCATGAATCATGCATCATGCATCATACATCATACATCATGCATCATGCATCATGCATCATGCATGCATCATGCATCATCAGCATCATCAGCAGCAGCAGCAACAGAAGCAGCAGCTGTTGTATTGCTTGCTTATTGTACGCATCATGCAGCATGCAACCTGCAGCACGCAGCATGCATCATGCAGCATGCAGCATGCAGCATGCGACATGTAGCATGCAGCATGCATCATGCATCATGCATCATGCAGCATGCAACATGAATCATGCATCATGCATCATGCATCATGCATCATACATCATACATCATGCATCATGCATCATGCTTCGGCATCGTGCATCATGCAGCATGCAGCATGCAGCATGCGACATGTAGCATGCAGCATGCATCATGCAGCATGCGACATGCAGCATGCAGCATGCAGCATGCATCATGCAGCATGCGATATGTAGCATGCAGCATGCATCATGCAGCACGCAGTATGCAGCAGGCATCATGCATCATGCAGCATGCAGCATGCAACAAGCAGCATGCAGCATGCAGCATGGATCATGCATCATGCAGCATGCATCATGCATCATGCATCATGCATCATGCATCATGCAGCATGCAGCATGAATCATGCATCATGCATCATGCATCATGCATCATACATCATACATCATGCATCATGCATCATGCTTCGGCATCGTGCATCATGCAGCATGCAGCATGCAGCATGCGACATGTAGCATGCAGCATGCATCATGCAGCATGCGACATGCAGCATGCAGCATGCAGCATGCATCATGCAGCATGCGACATGTAGCACGCAGCATGCATCATGCAGCATGCGACATGCAGCATGCAGCATGCATCATGCAGCATGCAGCATGCATCATGCAGCATGCAGCATGCAGCACGCAGTATGCAGCAGGCATCATGCATCATGCAGCATGCAGCATGCAACAAGCAGCATGCAGCATGCAGCATGGATCATGCATCATGCAGCATGCATCATGCATCATGCATCATGCAGCATGCAACACGCAGCATGCAGCATGCATCATGCAGCATGCAGCATGCAGCACGCAGTATGCAGCAGGCATCATGCATCATGCAGCATGCATCATGCAGCGTGCAGCATGCATCATGCATCATACATCATACATCATGCATCATGCATCATGCATCGGCATCATGCATCATGCATCGGCATCATGCATCGGCATCATGCATCATGCATCATGCATCATGCAGCATGCATCATGCGTAATGCAGCATGCAGCATGCATAATGCAGCATGCAGCATGCAACATGCAGCACGCAGCATGCAACATGCAGCACGCAGCATGCAACATGCAGCAAGCAGCATGCAACATGCAGCACGCAGCATGCATCATGCATCATGCATTATTCAGCATGCAGCATGCATCATGCATCATGCAGCATGCATCATGCATCAGGCAGCATGCATCATGCATCATGCATCATGCATCATGCATCATGCATCATGCATCATGCATCATGCATCATGCATCATGCATCATACATCAAACATCATGCAGCATGCATCATGCATCATGCAGCATGCAGCATGCAACATGCAGCATGCAACATGCAGCATGCAGCATGCAGCATGCAGCATGCAGCATGCAGCATGCAGCATGCATCATTAATCATGCATCATGCAGCATGCAGCTTGCATCATGCATAATGCATCATGCATCATGCAGCATGCAGCATGCAACATGTATCATGCAGCATGCATCATGCAGCATGCATCATGCAGCATGCAACATGCAGCATGCAGCATCATCATGCATCATGCATCATGCATCATGCATCATCCAGCATGCATCATGCATAATGCAGCATGCAGCATGCATAATGCAGCATGCATAATGCAGCATGCAGCATGCAACATGCAGCACGCAGCATGCATCATGCATCATGCATCATACATCAAACATCATGCATCATGCATCATGTATCATGCTTCGGCATCGTGCATCATGCATCATGCAGAATTCATCATGCATCATGCAGCATGCAGCACGCATCATGCAGCATGCATCATGCAGCAAGCAGCATGCATCATGCAGCATGCGACATGTAGCATGCACCATGCAGCACGCATCATGCAGCATGCAACATGCAGCATGCAGCATGCAACATGCAGCATGCAGCATACATCATGCAGCATGCAGCATGCATCATGCATCATGCATCATGCATCATGCATCATGCAGCATGCAGCATGCAGCATGCAGCATGCAGCATGCATCATGCACCATGCATCATGCATCATACATCATACATCATGCATCATGCATCATGCATCACGCATGGGCATCATGCATCATGCGTCGGCATCATGCATCATGCATCATGCAGCATGTATCATGCATCATGCATTATGCAGCATGCACAATGCATCATGCATCATGCAGCATGCAGCATGCAACACTCAGCATGCAACATGCAGCATGCAACATGCAGCATGCAACAGCAGCAACAGCGGCAGCAGCAACAGCAGCATCAGCAGAACCACAACAGGAACATCATCATCAACATCATGATCATCATCATCATCATCAGCATCATCATCAGCAGCAGCAGCAACAGCAGCAGCAGCAGCAACAGCAGCAGCAGCAACAGGAGCAGCAGCAGCAACAGCAACAACAGCCACAAAAGCAGCAACAGCAGCAGCAACAGCAGCAGCAGCACCAGCAGCAGCAGCAGCAACAGCAGCAGCAGCAGCAAAAACAGCAGCAACAGCAGCAGCAGCAACAGCAGCAGAAACAGCAACAGCAGCAACATCATCATCATCATCATGCATCATGCAACATGCAGCATGCAGCATGCATCATGCAGCATGCACCATGCACCATGCATCATGCATCATGCATCATGCGTCATGCATCATGCATCATGCATCATGCATCATGCATCATACATCATGCATCATGCATCATGCATCATGCTACGGCATCGTGCATCATGCATCATGCATCATGCAGCATGCAGCATGCAGCATGCATCATGCATCATGCAGCATGTAGCATGCATCATTGATCATGCATCATGCAGCATGCAGCATGCATCATGCATAATGCATCATGCATCATGCAGCATGTAGCATGCAACATGTATCATGCAGCATGCATCATGCAGCATGCATCATGCAGCATGCAGTATGCAGCATGCATCATGCATCATGCAGCATGAAGCATGCATCATACAGCATGCAGCATGCAACATGCAGCATGCGTCATGCAGCATGCAGCACGCATCATGCAGCATGCAACATGCAGCATGCAGCATGCAGCATGCAGCATGCAGCATGCATCATGCATCATGCAGCATGCATCATGCATCATGCATCATACATCATACATCATGCATCATACATCATGCATCATGCATCATGCTTCGGCATCGTGCATCATGCATCATGCAACATGTAGCATGCAGCATGCAGCATGCGTCATACAGCATGCAGCACGCATCATGCAGGATGCAACATGCAGCATGCAACATGCAGCACGCAGCATGCATCATGCATCATGCATCATACATCATACATCATGCATCATGCATCATACATCATGCTTCGGCATCGTGCATCATCCATCATGCAGCATTCATCATGCATCATGCAGCATGCAGCACGCATCATGCAGCATGCAACATGCAGCATGCAGCATGCATCATGCATCATACATCATGCATCATGCATCATGCATCATGCATCATACATCATACATCATGCAGCATTCATCATGCATCATGCAGCATGCAGCATGCAACATGCAGCATGCAGCAACAGGAGCAGCAGCAGCAACAGCAAAAACAGCAGCAAAAGCAGCAACAGCAGCAGCAGCACCAGCAGCAGCAGCAGCAACAGCAGAAGCAGCAGCAGCAGAAACAGTAGCAACAGCAGCAGAAACAGCAACAGCAGCAACATCATCATCATCATTATGCAACATGCAGCATGCAGCATGCACCATACATCATGCATCATGCATCATGCATCATGCATCATGCATCATGCATCATGCATCATGCATCATGCATCATACATCATACATCATGCATCATGCATCATGCATCATACATCATACATCATGCAGCATTCATCATGCAGCATTCATCATGCATCATGCAGCATGCAGCATGCAACATGCAGCATGCAGCATGCATCACGCATCATGCAGCATGCAGAATGCAGCATGCATCGTGCAGCATGCAGCATGCAGCATGCATCATTAATCATGCATCATGCAACATGCAGCTTGCATCATGCATAATGCATCATGCATCATGCAGCATGCAGCATGCAACATGTATCATGCAGCATGCATCATGCATAATGCATCATGCATCATGCAGCATGCAGCATGCATCATGCAGCATGCAGTATGCAGCATGCATCATGCATCATGCAGCATGAAGCATGCATCATACAGCATGCAGCATGCAACATGCAGCATGCGTCATGCAGCATGCAGCACGCATCATGCAGCATGCAACATGCAGCATGCAACATGCAGCATGCAGCATGCAGCATGCATCATGCATCATGCAGCATGCAGCATGCATCGTGCATCATGCATCATACATCATACATCATGCATCATACATCATGCATCATGCATCATGCTTCGGCATCGTGCATCATGCATCATGCAACATGTAGCATGCAGCATGCAGCATGCGTCATACAGCATGCAGCACGCATCATGCAGGATGCAACATGCAGCATGCAACATGCAGCACGCAGCATGCATCATGCATCATGCATCATACATCATACATCATGCATCATGCATCATGCATCATGCTTCGGCATCGTGCATCATGCATCATGCAGCATTCATCATGCATCATGCAGCATGCAGCACGCATCATGCAGCATGCAACATGCAGCATGCAGCATGCATCATGCATCATACATCATGCATCATGCATCATGCATCATGCATCATGCATCATACATCATACATCATGCAGCATTCATCATGCATCATGCAGCATGCAGCATGCAACATGCAGCATGCAGCAACAGGAGCAGCAGCAGCAACAGCAAAAACAGCAGCAAAAGCAGCAACAGCAGCAGCAGCAGCAGCACCAGCAGCAGCAGCAGCAACAGCAGAAGCAGCAGCAGCAAAAACAGTAGCAACAGCAGCAGAAACAGCAACAGCAGCAACATCATCATCATCATTATGCAACATGCAGCATGCAGCATGCACCATGCATCATGCATCATGCATCATGCATCATGCATCATGCATCATGCATCATGCATCATGCATCATGCATCATGCATCATACATCATACATCATGCATCATGCATCATGCATCATGCAGCTTGCATCATGCATAATGCATCATGCATCATGCAGCATGCAGCATGCAACATGTATCATGCAGCATGCATCATGCAGCATGCAACATGCAGCATGCAGCATCATCATGCATCATGCATCGGCATCATGCATCATGCATCATGCATCATGCATCATGCAGCATGCAGCACGCATCATGCAGCATGCAACATGCAGCATGCAGCATGCATCATGCAGCATGCAGCATGCATCATGCAGCATGCAGCATGCATCATGCAGCATGCAACATGTAGCATGCACCATGCAGCATGCAACATGCAGCATGCAACAGCAGCAACAGCGGCAGCAGCAACAGCAGCAACAGCGGAACCACAGCAGCAATGTCATCATCAACATCATGATCATCATCATCAGCATCATCAGCATCATCATCAGCAGCAGCAGCAACAGCAGCAGCAGCAACAGGAGCAGCAGCAGCAACAGCAAAAACAGCAGCAAAAGCAGCAACAGCAGCAGCAGCACCAGCAGCAGCAGCAGCAACAGCAGAAGCAGCAGCAGCAAAAACAGTAGCAACAGCAGCAGAAACAGCAACAGCAGCAACATCATCATCATCATTATGCAACATGCAGCATGCATCATGCATCATGCATCATGCATCATGCATCATGCATCATGCATCATGCATCATGCATCATACATCATACATCATGCATCATGCATCATGCATCATGCATCATACATCATACATCATGCAGCATTCATCATACATCATGCAGCATGCAGCATGCAGCATGCATCACGCATCATGCAGCATGCAGCATGCAGCATGCATCGTGCAGCATGCAGCATGCAGCATGCAGCATGCATCATGCAGCATGCAGCTTGCATCATGCATAATGCATCATGCATCATGCAGCATGCAGCATGCAACATGTATCATGCAGCATGCATCATGCAGCATGCAACATGCAGCATGCAGCATCATCATGCATCATGCTTCGGCATCGTGCATCATGCATCATGCAGAATTCATCATGCATCATGCAGCATGCAGCACGCATCATGCAGCACGCATCATGCAGCATGCAGCATGCATCATGCAGCATGCACCATGCACCATGCATCATGCATCATGCATCATGCATCATGCATCATACGTCATGCATCATGCATCATGCATCATGCATTATGCATCATACATCATACATCATGCATCATGCATCATGCATCATTCTTCGGCATCGTGCATCATGCATCATGCAGCATGCAGCATGCAACATGCAGCATGCAGCATGCATCATGCAGCATGCAGCATGCAGCAGCATCATGCAGCATGCAGCATGCAGCATGCATCATGCATCATGCACCATGTAGCATGCATCATTAATCATGCGTCATGCAGCATGCAGCATGCATCATGCATAATGCATCATGCATCATGCAGCATGCAGCATGCAACATGTATCATGTAGCATGCATCATGCAGCATGCATCATGCAGCATGCATCATGCAGCATGCATCATGCAGCATGCAGTATGCAGCATGCATCATGCATCATGCAGCATGAAGCATGCATCATACAGCATGCAGCATGCAACATGCAGCATGCAGCATGCAGCATGTGTCATGCAGCATGCAGCACGCATCATGCAGCATGCAACATGCAGCATGCAGCATTCAACATGCAGCATGCAGCATGCATCATGCAGCATGCAGCATGCATCATGCATCATGCAGCATGCAACATGCAGCATGCAGCATGCAACATGCAGCACGCAGCATGCATCATGCATCATGCATCATACATCATACATCATGCATCATGCATCATGCATCATGCATCATGCTTCGGCATCGTGCATCATGCATCATGCAGCATTCATCATGCATCATGCAGCATGCAGAACGCATCATGCAGCATGCAACATGCAGCATGCAGCATGCATCATGCAGAATGCATCATGCAGCATGCGACATGTAGCATGCACCATGCAGCATGCAACATGCAGCATGCAACAGCAGCAACAGCGGCAGCAGCAACAGCAGCAACAGCAGAACCACAGCAGCAACATCATCATCAACATCATGATCATCATCATCAGCATCATCAGCAGCAGCAGCAGCAACAGCAGCAGCAACAGGAGCAGCAGCAGCAACAGCAAAAACAGCAGCAAAAGCAGCAACAGCAGCAGCAGCACCAGCAGCAGCAGCAACAGCAGAAGCAGCAGCAGCAAAAACAGTAGCAACAGCAGCAGCAGCAACAGCAGCAGAAACAGCAACAGCAGCAACATCATCATCATCATCATGCAACATGCAGCATGCAGCATGCATCATGCATCATGCATCATGCATCATAAATCATACATCATGCATCATGCATCATGCATCATGCATCATGCATCATGCTTCGGCATCGTGCATCATGCATCATGCAGCATGCATCATGCATCATGCAGCATGCAGCATGCAACATGCAGCTTGCAGCATGCAACATGCAGCATGCAGCATGCATCACGCATCATGCATCATACATCATACATCATGCATCATGCATCATGCATCATGTATCATGCTTCGGCATCGTGCATCATGCATCATGCAGAATTCATCATGCATCATGCATCATGCATCATGCATCATGCATCATGCATCATAAATCATACATCATGCATCATGCATCATGCATCATGCATCATGCATCATGCTTCGGCATCGTGCATCATGCATCATGCAGCATGCATCATGCATCATGCAGCATGCAGCATGCAACATGCAGCTTGCAGCATGCAACATGCAGCATGCAGCATGCATCATGCATCATGCATCATGCATCATGCATCATGCATCATGCATCATGCATCATGCATCATGCATCATGCATCATGCATCATGCATCATGCATCATGCATCATGCATCATAAATCATACATCATGCATCATGCATCATGCATCATGCATCATGCATCATGCTTCGGCATCGTGCATCATGCATCATGCAGCATGCATCATGCATCATGCAGCATGCAGCATGCAACATGCAGCTTGCAGCATGCAACATGCAGCATGCAGCATGCATCACGCATCATGCAGCATGCATCATGCATCATGCATCATGCATCATGCATCATGCATCATGCATCATGCATCATGCATCATGCATCATGCATCATGCATCATGCATCATAAATCATACATCATGCATCATGCATCATGCATCATGCATCATGCATCATGCTTCGGCATCGTGCATCATGCATCATGCATCATGCAGCATGCAGCATGCAACATGCAGCTTGCAGCATGCAACATGCAGCATGCAGCATGCATCACGCATCATGCAGCATGCAGCATGCAGCATGCATCGTGCAGCATGCAGCATGCAGCATGCATCATTAATCATACAGCATGCAGCATGCAGCTTGCATCATGCATAATGCATCATGCATCATGCAGCATGCAGCATGCAACATGTATCATGCAGCATGCATCATGCAGCATGCAACATGCAGCATGCAGCATCATCATGTATCATGCATCGGCATCATGCATCATGCATCATGCATCATGCAGCATGCATCATGCATAATGCAGCATGCAGCATGCATAATGCAGCATGCAGCATGCAACATGCAGCACGCAGCATGCATCATGCATCATGCATCATACATCATACATCATGCATCATGCATCATGCATCATGTATCATGCTTCGGCATCGTGCATCATGCATCATGCAGAATTCATCATGCATCATGCAGCATGCAGCACGCATCATGCAGCATGCATCATGCAGCATGCAGCATGCATCATGCAACATGCGACATGTAGCATGCACCATGCAGCATGCAACATGTAGCATGCAACAACAGCAACAGCAACAACAGCAGAACCACAGCAGCAACATGCATCATGCAGCATGCAGCATGCATCATGCAGCATGCGACATGTAGCATGCAGCATGCAGCACGCATCATGCAGCATGCAACATGCAGCATGCAGCATACATCATGCAGCATGCAGCATGCATCATGCATCATGCATCATGCATCATGCAGCATGCAGCATGCAGCATGCAGCATGCATCATGCACCATGCATCATGCATCATGCATCATACATCATACATCATGCATCATGCATCATGCATCACGCATCGGCATCATGCATCATGCATCGGCATCATGCATCATGCATCATGCATCATGCAGCATGCATCATGCATAATGCAGCATGCAGCATGCAGCACGCAGCATGCATCATGCATCATGCAGTATGCAGCATGCAGCATGCATCATGCATCATGCATCATGCATCATGCATCATGCAGCATGCATCAGGCAGCATGCATCATGCAACACTCAGCATGCAGCATGGAACATGCAGCATGCAACATGCAGCATGCAACAGCAGCAACAGCGGCAGCAGCAACAGCAGCACCAGCAGAACCACAGCAGCAACATCATCATCAACATCATGATCATCATCATCATCATCAGCATCATCAGCAGCAGCAGCAGCAACAGCAGCAGCAGCAGCAATAGCAGCAGCAGCAACAGGAGCAGCAGCAGCAACAGCAACAACAGCAGCAAAAGCAGCAACAGCAGCAGCAACAGCACCAGCAGCAGCAGCAGCAACAGCAGCAGCAAAAACAGCAGCAACAGCAGCAGCAGCAACAGCAGCAGAAACAGCAACATCAGCAACATCATCATCATCATCATGCATCATGCAACATGCAGCATGCAGCATGCATCATGCAGCATGCACCATGCACCATGCATCATGCATCATGCATCATGCATCATGCATCATGCATCATGCATCATGCATCATGCATCATGCATCATGCATCATGCATCATGCATCATACATCATACATCATGCATCATGCATCATGCTTCGGCATCGTGCATCATGCATCATGCAGAATGCAGCATGCAACATGCAGCATGCAGCATGCAACATGCAGCATGCATCATGCAGCATGCAGCATGCATCATGCATCATGCAGCATGTAGCATGCATCATTAATCATGCATCATGCAGCATGCAGCATGCAACATGCAGCATGCATCATGCAGCATGCAGCATGCATCATGCATCATGCAGCATGCAACATGCAGCATGCAGCATGCATCATGCAGCATGCAGCATGCAGCATGTAACATGCAGCACGCAGCATGCATCATGCATCATGCATCATACATCATACATCATGCATCATGCATCATGCATCATGCATCATGCATCATGCTTCGGCATCGTGCATCATGCATCATGCATCATTCATCATGCATCATGCAGCATGCAGCACGCATCATGCAGCATGCAACATGCAGCATGCAGCATGCATCATGCAGCATGCAGCATGCATCATGCAGCATGCGACATGTAGCATGCACCATGCAGCATGCAACATGCAGCATGCAACAGCAGCAACAGCGGCAGCAGCAACAGCAGCAACAGCAGAACCACAGCAGCAACATCATCATCAACATCGTGATCATCATCATCAGCATCATCAGCAGCAGCAGCAGCAACAGCAGCAGCAGCAACAGGAGCAGCAGCAGCAACAGCAAAAACAGCAGCAAAAGCAGCAACAGCAGCAGCAGCACCAGCAGCAGCAACAGCAGAAGCAGCAGCAGCAAAAACAGCAGCAGCAGCAACAGCAGCAGAAACAGCAACAGCAGCAACATCATCATCATCATTATGCAACATGCAGCATGCAGCATGCATCATGTAGCATGCAGCATGCACCATGCATCATGCATCATGCATCATGCATCATGCATCATGCATCATGAATCATGCATCATGCATCATGCATCATGCATCATGCATCATGCATCATGCATCATACATCATGCATCATGCATCATGCATCATGCATCATGCTTCGGCATCGTGCATCATGCATCATGCAGCATGCATCATGCATCATGCAGCATGCAGCATGCATCATGCAGCATGCAGCATGCATCATGCATCGTGCAGCATGCAGCATGCAACATGCAGCATGCAGCATGCAACATGCAACATGCAGCATGCAGCATGCAACATGCAACATGCAGCATGCAGCATGCATCATGCATCATGCAGCATGCAGCATGCAGCATGCATCGTGCAGCATGCAGCATGCAGCATGCATCATTAATCATGCATCATGCAGCATGCAGCTTGCATCATGCAGCATGCAGCATGCATCATGCAGCATGCAGCATGCAGCATGCAACATGCAGCACGCAGCATGCATCATGCATCATGCATCATACATCATACATCATGCATCATGCATCATGCATCATGCATCATGCTTCGGCATCGTGCATCATGCATCATGCAGCATTCATCATGCATCATGCAGCATGCAACATGCAGCATGCAGCATGCATCATGCAGCATGCAGCATGCATCATGCAGCATGCGACATGTAGCATGCACCATGCAGCATGCAACATGCAGCATGCAACAGCAGCAACAGCGGCAGCAGCAACAGCAGCAACAGCAGAACCACAGCAGCAACATCATCATCAACATCATGATCATCATCATCAGCATCATCAGCATCATCAGCAGCAGCAGCAGCAACAGCAGCAGCAGCAACAGGAGCAGCAGCAGCAACAGCAAAAACAGCAGCAAAAGCAGCAACAGCAGCAGCAGCACCAGCAGCAGCAGCAGCAACAGCAGAAGCAGCAGCAGCAAAAACAGTAGCAACAGCAGCAACAGCAACAGCAGCAGAAACAGCAACAGCAGCAACATCATCATCATCATCATGCAACATGCAGCATGCAGCATGCATCATGCAGCATGCAGCATGCACCATGCATCATGCATCATGCATCATGCATCATGCATCATGCATCATGCATCATGCATCATGCATCATGCATCATACATCATACATCATGCATCATGAATCATGCATCATGCTTCGGCATCGTGCATCATGCATCATGCAGCATGCATCATGCATCATGCAGCATGCAGCATGCAACATGCAGCATGCAGCATGCAACATGCAGCATGCAGCATGCAACATGCAGCATGCAGCATGCATCACGCATCATGCAGCATGCAGCATGCAGCATGCATCGTGCAGCATGCAGCATGCAGCATGCATCATTAATCATGCATCATGCAGCATGCAGCTTGCATCATGCATAATGCATCATGCATCATGCATCATGCAGCATGCAGCATGCAACATGTATCATGCAGCATGCATCATGCAGCATGCAACATGCAGCATGCAGCATCATCATGCATCATGCATCGGCATCATGCATCATTCATCATGCATCATGCAGCATGCATCATGCATAATGCAGCATGCAGCATGCATAATGCAGCATGCATAATGCAGCATGCAACATGCAACATGCAGCACGCAGCATGCATCATGCATCATACATCATACATCATGCATCATGCATCATGCATCATGTATCATGCTTCGGCATCGTGCATGCATCATGCAGAATTCATCATGCATCATGCAGCATACAGCACGCATCATGCAGCATGCATCATGCAGCATGCAGCATGCATCATGCAGCTTGCAGCATGCATCATGCAGCATGCGACATGTAGCATGCACCATGCAGCATGCAACATGCAGCATGCAACAGCAGCAACAGCGGCAGCAACAACAGCAGAACCACAGCAGCAACAGCAGCAACAGCAGAACCACAGCAGCGACATGCATCATGCAGCATGCAGCATGCATCATGCAGCACGCGACATGTAGCATGCAGCATGCAGCACGCATCATGCAGCATGCAACATGCAGCATGCAGCATACATCATGCAGCATGCAGCATGCCTCATGCATCATGCATCATGCATAATGCAGCATGCAGCATGCAGCATGCAGCATGCATCATGCACCATGCATCATGCATCATACATCATACATCATGCATCATGCATCATGCATCACGCATCGGCATCATGCTTCATGCATCGGCATCATGCATCATGCATCATGCATCATGCAGCATGCATCATGCATAATGCAGCATGCAGCATGCAACATGCAACACGCAGCATGCATCATGCATCATGCATTATGCAGCATGAAGCATGCATCATGCATCATGCAGCATGCAGCATGCATCATGCATCATGCATCATGCATCATGCATCATGCAGCATGCATCAGGCAGCATGCATCATGCAACACTCAGCATGCAGCATGCAACATGCAGCATGCAACAGCAGCAAAAGCGGCAGCAGCAACAGCAGCATCAGCAGAACCACAGCAGCAACATCATCATCAACATCATGATCATCATCATCATCATCAGCATCATCATCAGCAGCAGCAGCAACAGCAGCAGCAGCAGCAACAGCAGCAGCAGCAACAGGAGCAGCAGCAGCAACAGCAACAACAGCAGCAAAAGCAGCAACAGCAGCAGCAACAGCAGCAGCAGCACCAGCAGCATCAGCAGCAAAAGCAGCAGTGCAGCAGCAAAAACAGCAGCAACAGCAGCAGCAGCAACAGCAGCAGAAACAGCAACAGCAGCAACATCATCATCATCATCATCATGCATCATGCAACATGCAGCATGCAGCATGCATCATGCAGCATGCACCATGCACCATGCATCATGCATCATGCATCATGCATCATGCATCATGCATCATGCATCATACATCATACATCATGCATCATTCATCATGCATCATGCTTCGGCATCGTGCATCATGCAGCATGCAGCATGCAACATGCAGCATGCAGCATGCATCATGCAGCATGCAGCCTGCATCATGCATCATGTAGCATGTAGCATGCATCATTAATCAAGCAATCAACATTAATCATGCAGCATGCAGCATGCATCATGCATAATGCATCATGCATCATGCAGCATGCAGCATGCAACATGTATCATGCAGCATGCATCATGCAGCATGAAGCATGCGTCATACAGCATGCAGCATTCAACATGCAGCATGCAGCATGCAGCACGCATCATGCAGCATGCAACATGCAGCATGCAGCATGCAACATGCAGCATGCAGCATGCATCATGCAGCATGCAGCATGCATCATGCATCATGCAGCATGCAACATGCAGCATGCAGCATGCATCATGCAGCATGCAGCATGCAGCATGCAACATGCAGCACGCAGCATGCATCATGCATCATGCATCATACATCATACATCATGCATCATGCATCATGCATCATGCTTCGGCATCGTGCATCATGCATCATGCAGCATTCATCATGCATCATGCAGCATGCAGCACGCATCATGCAGCATGCAACGTGCAGCATGCAGCATGCATCATGCAGCATGCAG
Organism: Physocephala rufipes; assembly: GCA_963966595.1. Lineage (NCBI taxonomy): Eukaryota > Metazoa > Arthropoda > Insecta > Diptera > Conopidae > Physocephala > Physocephala rufipes. The sequence continues at coordinate 9,668,006 of OZ016504.1, read as the reverse complement.
CATGCATCATGCAGCATGCGACATGTAGCATGCACCATGCAGCATGCAACATGCAGCATGCAACAGCAGCAACAGCGGCAGCAGCAACAGCAGCAACAGCAGAACCACAGCAGCAATATCACCATCAAATTCGTGATCATAATCATCAGCATCATCAGCAGCAGCAGCAGCAACAGCAGCAGCAGCAACAGGAGCAGCAGCAGCAACAGCAAAAACAGCAGCAAAAGCAGCAACAGCAGCAGCAGCACCAGCAGCAGCAGCAGCAACAGCAGAAGCAGCAGCAGCAAAAACAGCAGCAACAGCAGCAGCAGCAACAGCAGCAGAAACAGCAACAGCAGCAACATCATCATCATCATCATGCAACATGCAGCATGCAGCATGCATCATGCAGCATGCAGCATGCACCATGCATCATGCATCATGCATCATGCATCATGCATCATGCATCATGCATCATGCATCATGCATCATGCATCATGCATCATGCATCATGCATCATACATCATACATCATGCATCATGCATCATGCATCATGCTTCGGCATCGTGCATCATGCATCATGCAGCATGCATCATGCAGCTTGCATCATGCATAGTTCATCATGCAGCATGCAGCATGCAGCATGCAACATGCAGCATGCAGCATGCATCATGCATCATGCAGCATGCAGCATGCAGCATGCATCGTGCAGCATCTGCATGCATCATGCATCGGCATCATGCATCATGCATCATGCATGCATAATGCAGCATGCATAATGCAGCATGCAGCATGCAACATGCAGCACGCAGCATGCATCATGCATCATGCATCATACATCATACATCATGCATCATGCATCATGCATCATGTATCATGCTTCGGCATCGTGCATCATGCATCATGCAGAATTCATCATGCATCATGCAGCATGCAGCACGCATCATGCAGCATGCATCATGCAGCATGCGACATGTAGCATGCACCATGCAGCATGCAACATGCAGCATGCAACAGCAGCAACAGCGGCAGCAACAACAGCAGAACCACAGCAGCAACAGCAGCAACAGCAGAACCACAGCAGCAACATCATCATCAACATCATGATCATCATCATAATCATCAGCATCATCATCAGCAGCAGCAGCAATAGCAGCAGCAGCAACAGCAGCAGCAGCAACAGGAGCAGCAGCAGCAACAGCAACAACAGCAGCAAAAGCAGCAACAGCAGCAGCAATAGCAGCAGCAGCACCAGCAGCAGCAGCAGCAACAGCAGCAGCAGCAGCAGCAAAAACAGCAGCAACAGCAGCAGCAGAAACAGCAACACCAGTAACATCATCATCATCATCATGCATCATGCAACATGCAGCATGCAGCATGCATCATGCAGCATGCACCATGCACCATGCATCATGCATAATGCATCATGCATCATGCATCATGCATCATGCATCATGCATCATGCATCATGCATCATGCATCATGCATCATACATCATACATCATGCATCATGCATCATGCATCGGCATCGTGCATCATGCATCATGCAGCATGCAGCATGCAACATGCAGCATGCAACATGCAGCATGCAGCATGCATCATGCAGCATGCAGCATGCAGCATGCATCATGCATCATGCAGCATGTAGCATGCATCATTAATCATGCATCATGCAGCATGCAGCATGCATCATGCATCATGCATCATGCATAATGCAGCATGCAGCATGCAGCATGCAGCATGCATCATGCACCATGCATCATGCATCATACATCATACATCATGCATCATGCATCATGCATCACGCATCGGCATCATGCTTCATGCATCGGCATCATGCATCATGCATCATGCATCATGCTTCGGCATCGTGTATCATGCATCATGCAGCATGCAGCATGCAACATGCAGCATGCAGCATGCAACATGCAGCATACAGCACGCATCATGCAGCATGCATCATGCAGCATGCAGCATGCATCATGCATCATGCAGCATGCATCATGCATCATGCATCATGCATCATGCATCATGCAGCATGCATCAGGCAGCATGCATCATGCAACACTCAGCATGCAGCATGCAACATGCAGCATGCAACATGCAGCATACAGCACGCATCATGCAGCATGCATCATGCAGCATGCAGCATGCATCATGCAGCATGCAGCATGCATCATGCAGCATGCGACATGTAGCATGCACCATGCAGCATGCAACATGCAGCATGCAACAGCAGCAACAGCGGCAGCAACAACAGCAGAACCACAGCAGCAACAGCAGCAACAGCAGAACCACAGCAGCGACATGCATCATGCAGCATGCAGCATGCATCATGCAGCACGCGACATGTAGCATGCAGCATGCAGCACGCATCATGCAGCATGCAACATGCAGCATGCAGCATACATCATGCAGCATGCAGCATGCCTCATGCATCATGCATCATGCATAATGCAGCATGCAGCATGCAGCATGCAGCATGCATCATGCACCATGCATCATGCATCATACATCATACATCATGCATCATGCATCATGCATCACGCATCGGCATCATGCTTCATGCATCGGCATCATGCATCATGCATCATGCATCATGCAGCATGCATCATGCATAATGCAGCATGCAGCATGCAACATGCAACACGCAGCATGCATCATGAATCATGCATTATGCAGCATGAAGCATGCATCATGCATCATGCAGCATGCAGCATGCATCATGCATCATGCATCATGCATCATGCAGCATGCATCAGGCAGCATGCATCATGCAACACTCAGCATGCAGCATGCAACATGCAGCATGCAACAGCAGCAACAGCGGCAGCAGCAACAGCAGCATCAGCAGAACCAAAGCAGCAACATCATCATCAACATCATGATCATCATCATCATCATCAGCATCATCATCAGCAGCAGCAGCAACAGCAGCAGCAGCAGCAACAGCAGCAGCAGCAACAGGAGCAGCAGCAGCAACAGCAACAACAGCAGCAAAAGCAGCAACAGCAGCAGCAACAGCAGCAGCAGCACCAGCAGCAGCAGCAGCAAAAGCAGCAGTGCAGCAGCAAAAACAGCAGCAACAGCAGCAGCAGCAACAGCAGCAGAAACAGCAACAGCAGCAACATCATCATCATCATCATCATGCATCATGCAACATGCAGCATGCAGCATGCATCATGCAGCATGCACCATGCACCATGCATCATGCATCATGCATCATGCATCATGCATCATGCATCATGCATCATGCATCATGCATCATGCATCATACATCATACATCATGCATCATTCATCATGCATCATGCTTCGGCATCGTGCATCATGCATCATGCAGCATGCAGCATGCAACATGCAGCATGCAGCATGCAACATGCAGCATGCAGCATGCAACATGCAGCATGCAGCATGCATCATGCAGCATGCAGCATGCATCATGCATCATGTAGCATGTAGCATGCATCATTAATCAAGCAATCAACATTAATCATGCAGCATGCAGCATGCATCATGCATAATGCATCATGCATCATGCAGCATGCAGCATGCAACATGTATCATGCAGCATGCATCATGCAGCATGAAGCATGCGTCATACAGCATGCAGCATGCAACATGCAGCATGCAGCATGCAGCACGCATCATGCAGCATGCAACATGCAGCATGCAGCATGCAACATGCAGCATGCAGCATGCATCATGAAGCATGCAGCATGCATCATGCATCATGCAGCATGCAACATGCAGCATGCAGCATGCATCATGCAGCATGCAGCATGCAGCATGCAACATGCAGCACGCAGCATGCATCATGCATCATGCATCATACATCATGCATCATGCATCATGCATCATGCATCATGCTTCGGCATCGTGCATCATGCATCATGCAGCATTCATCATGCATCATGCAGCATGCAGCACGCATCATGCAGCATGCAACGTGCAGCATGCAGCATGCATCATGCAGCATGCAGCATGCATCATGCAGCATGCGACATGTAGCATGCACCATGCAGCATGCAACATGCAGCATGCAACAGCAGCAACAGCGGCAGCAGCAACAGCAGCAACAGCAGAACCACAGCAGCAACATCACCATCAAATTCGTGATCATAATCATCAGCATCATAAGCAGCAGCAGCAGCAACAGCAGCAGCAGCAACAGGAGCAGCAGCAGCAACAGCAAAAACAGCAGCAAAAGCAGCAACAGCAGCAGCAGCACCAGCAGCAGCAGCAGCAACAGCAGAAGCAGCAGCAGCAAAAACAGCAGCAACAGCAGCAGCAGCAACAGCAGCAGAAACAGCAACAGCAGCAACATCATCATCATCATCATGCAACATGCAGCATGCAGCATGCATCATGCAGCATGCAGCATGCACCATGCATCATGCATCATGCATCATGCATCATGCATCATGCATCATGCATCATGCATCATGCATCATACATCATACATCATGCATCATGCATCATGCATCATGCTTCGGCATCGTGCATCATGCATCATGCAGCATGCATCATGCAGCTTGCATCATGCATAGTTCATCATGCAGCATGCAGCATGCAGCATGCAACATGCAGCATGCAGCATGCATCATGCATCATGCAGCATGCAGCATGCAGCATGCATCGTGCAGCATCTGCATGCATCATGCATCGGCATCATGCATCATGCATCATGCATGCATAATGCAGCATGCATAATGCAGCATGCAGCATGCATCATGCATCATGCATCATACATCATACATCATGCATCATGCATCATGCATCATGTATCATGCTTCGGCATCGTGCATCATGCATCATGCAGAATTCATCATGCATCATGCAGCATGCAGCACGCATCATGCAGCATGCATCATGCAGCATGCGACATGTAGCATGCACCATGCAGCATGCAACATGCAGCATGCAACAGCAGCAACAGCGGCAGCAACAACAGCAGAACCACAGCAGCAACAGCAGCAACAGCAGAACCACAGCAGCAACATCATCATCAACATCATGATCATCATCATAATCATCAGCATCATCATCAGCAGCAGCAGCAATAGCAGCAGCAGCAACAGCAGCAGCAGCAACAGGAGCAGCAGCAGCAACAGCAACAACAGCAGCAAAAGCAGCAACAGCAGCAGCAACAGCAGCAGCAGCACCAGCAGCAGCAGCAGCAACAGCAGCAGCAGCAGCAGCAAAAACAGCAGCAACAGCAGCAGCAGCAACAGCAGCAGAAACAGCAACACCAGTAACATCATCATCATCATCATGCATCATGCAACATGCAGCATGCAGCATGCATCATGCAGCATGCACCATGCACCATGCATCATGCATAATGCATCATGCATCATGCATCATGCATCATGCATCATGCATCATGCATCATGCATCATACATCATACATCATGCATCATGCATCATGCTTCGGCATCGTGCATCATGCATCATGCAGCATGCAGCATGCAACATGCAGCATGCAGCATGCAACATGCAGCATGCAGCATGCATCATGCAGCATGCAGCATGCAGCATGCATCATGCATCATGCAGCATGTAGCATGCATCATTAATCATGCATCATGCAGCATGCAGCATGCATCATGCATAATGCATCATGCATCATGCAGCATGCAGCATGCAACATGTATCATGCAGCATGCATCATGCAGCATGCATCATGCAGCATGAAGCATGCATCATACAGCATGCAGCATGCAACATGCAGCATGCAGCGTGCAGCATGCGTCATGCAGCATGCAGCACGCATCATGCAGCATGCAACATGCAGCATGCAGCATGCAACATGCAGCATGCAGCATGCATCGTGCAGCATGCAGCATGCATCATGCATCATGCAGCATGCAACATGCAGCATGCAGCATGCATCATGCAGCATGCAGCATGCAGCATGCAGCATGCAGCATGCATCATGCAGCATGCAGCATCCTGCATGCAGCATGCGACATGTAGCATGCAGCATGCAGCATGCATCATGCATCATGCATCATGCATCATGCATCATGCATCATGCATCATGCATCATGCATCATGCATCATGCATCATGCATCATGCATCATACATCATACATCATGCATCATGCATCATGCATCATGCTTCGGCATCGTGCATCATGCATCATGCAGCATGCAGCATGCAACATGCAGCATGCAGCATGCAACATGCAGCATGCATCATGCATCATGCAGCATGTAGCATGCATCAGTAATCATGCATTATGCAGCATGCAGCATGCATCATGCATAATGCATCATGCATCATGCAGCATGCAGCATGCAGCATGCAGCATGCATCATGCACCATGCATCATGCATCATACATCATACATCATGCATCATGCATCATGCATCACGCATCGGCATCATGCTTCATGCATCGGCATCATGCATCATGCATCATGCATCATGCAGCATGCATCATGCATAATGCAGCATGCAGCATGCAACATGCAACACGCAGCATGCATCATGCATCATGCATTATGCAGCATGAAGCATGCATCATGCATCATGCAGCATGCAGCATGCATCATGCATCATGCATCATGCATCATGCAGCATGCATCAGGCAGCATGCATCATGCAACACTCAGCATGCAGCATGCAACATGCAGCATGCAACAGCAGCAACAGCGGCAGCAGCAACAGCAGCATCAGCAGAACCACAGCAGCAACATCATCATCAACATCATGATCATCATCATCATCATCAGCACCATCAGCAGCAGCAGCAGCAACAGCAGCAGCAGCAGCAACAGCAGCAGCAGCAACAGGAGCAGCAGCAGCAACAGCAACAACAGCAGCAAAAGCAGCAACAGCAGCAGCAACAGCAGCAGCAGCACCAGCAGCAGCAGCAGCAAAAGCAGCAGTGCAGCAGCAAAAACAGCAGCAACAGCAGCAGCAGCAACAGCAGCAGAAACAGCAACAGCAGCAACATCATCATCATCATCATCATGCATCATGCAACATGCAGCATGCAGCATGCATCATGCAGCATGCACCATGCACCATGCATCATGCATCATGCATCATGCATCATGCATCATGCATCATGCATCATGCATCATACATCATACATCATGCATCATGCATCATGCATCATGCTTCGGCATCGTGCATCATGCATCATGCAGCATGCAGCATGCAACATGCAGCATGCAGCATGCAACATGCAGCATGCAGCATGCATCATGCAGCATGCAGCATGCATCATGCATCATGTAGCATGTAGCATGCATCATTAATCAAGCATCATGCAGCATGCAGCATGCATCATGCATAATGCATCATGCATCATGCAGCATGCAGCATGCAACATGTATCATGCAGCATGCATGTCATACAGCATGCAGCATGCAACATGCAGCATGCAGCATGCAGCACGCATCATGCAGCATGCAACATGCAGCATGCAGCATGCAACATGCAGCATGCAGCATGCATCATGCAGCATGCAGCATGCATCATGCATCATGCAGCATGCAACATGCAGCATGCAGCATGCATCATGCAGCATGCAGCATGCAGCATGCAACATGCAGCACGCAGCATGCATCATGCATCATGCATCATACATCATACATCATGCATCATGCATCATGCATCATGCATCATGCTTCGGCATCGTGCATCATGCATCATGCAGCATTCATCATGCATCATGCAGCATGCAGCACGCATCATGCAGCATGCAACGTGCAGCATGCAGCATGCATCATGCAGCATGCAGCATGCATCATGCAGCATGCGACATGTAGCATGCACCATGCAGCATGCAACATGCAGCATGCAACAGCAGCAACAGCGGCAGCAGCAACAGCAGCAACAGCAGAACCACAGCAGCAACATCACCATCAAATTCGTGATCATCATCATCAGCATCATCAGCATCATCAGCAGCAGCAGCAGCAACAGCAGCAGCAGCAACAGGAGCAGCAGCAGCAACAGCAAAAACAGCAGCAAAAGCAGCAACAGCAGCAGCAGCACCAGCAGCAGCAGCAGCAACAGCAGAAGCAGCAGCAGCAAAAACAGCAGCAACAGCAGCAGCAGCAACAGCAGCAGAAACAGCAACAGCAGCAACATCATCATCATCATCATGCAACATGCAGCATGCAGCATGCATCATGCAGCATGCAGCATGCACCATGCATCATGCATCATGCATCATGCATCATGCATCATGCATCATGCATCATGCATCATGCATCATACATCATACATCATGCATCATGCATCATGCATTATGCTTCGGCATCGTGCATCATGCATCATGCAGCATGCATCATGCAGCTTGCATCATGCATAATGCATCATGCAGCATGCAGCATGCAACATGCAGCATGCAGCATGCATCTTGCATCATGCAGCATGCAGCATGCAGCATGCATCGTGCAGCATCTGCATGCATCATGCATCGGCATCATGCATCATGCATCATGCATGCATAATGCAGCATGCATAATGCAGCATGCAGCATGCAACATGCAGCACGCAGCATGCATCATGCATCATGCATCATACATCATACATCATGCATCATGCATCATGTATCATGCTTCGGCATCGTGCATCATGCATCATGCAGAATTCATCATGCATCATGCAGCATGCAGCACGCATCATGCAGCATGCATCATGCAGCATGCGACATGTAGCATGCACCATGCAGCATGCAACATGCAGCATGCAACAGCAGCAACAGCGGCAGCAGCAACAGCAGCAACAGCAGAACCACAGCAGCAACATCACCATCAAATTCGTGATCATCATCATCAGCATCATCAGCATCATCATCATCAGCATCATCATCAGCAGCAGCAGCAATAGCAGCAGCAGCAACAGCAGCAGCAGCAACAGGAGCAGCAGCAGCAACAGCAACAACAGCAGCAAAAGCAGCAACAGCAGCAGCAACAGCAGCAGCAGCACCAGCAGCAGCAGCAGCAACAGCAGCAGCAGCAGCAAAAACAGCAGCAACAGCAGCAGCAGCAACAGCAGCAGAAACAGCAACACCAGTAACATCATCATCATCATCATGCATCATGCAACATGCAGCATGCAGCATGCATCATGCAGCATGCACCATGCACCATGCATCATGCATAATGCATCATGCATCATGCATCATGCATCATGCATCATGCATCATGCATCATGCATCATGCATCATACATCATACATCATGCATCATGCATCATGCTTCGGCATCGTGCATCATGCATCATGCAGCATGCAGCATGCAACATGCAGCATGCAGCATGCAACATGCAGCATGCAGCATGCATCATGCATCATTAATCATGCATCATGCAGCATGCAGCATGCATCATGCATAATGCATCATGCATCATGCAGCATGCAGCATGCAACATGTATCATGCAGCATGCATCATGCAGCATGCATCATGCAGCATGAAGCATGCATCATACAGCATGCAGCATGCAACATGCAGCATGCAGCGTGCAGCATGCGTCATGCAGCATGCAGCACGCATCATGCAGCATGCAACATGCAGCATGCAGCATGCAACATGCAGCATGCAGCATGCATCGTGCAGCATGCAGCATGCATCATGCATCATGCAGCATGCAACATGCAGCATGCAGCATGCATCATGCAGCATGCAGCATGCATCATGCAGCATGCAGCATCCTGCATGCAGCATGCGACATGTAGCATGCAGCATGCAGCATGCATCATGCATCATGCATCATGCATCATACATCATGCATCATGCATCATGCATCATGCATCATGCTTCGGCATCGTGCATCATGCATCATGCATCATGCATCATGCATCATGCATCATACATCATACATCATGCATCATGCATCATGCATCATGCTTCGGCATCGTGCATCATGCATCATGCAGCATGCAGCATGCAACATGCAGCATGCAGCATGCAACATGCAGCATGCATCATGCATCATGCAGCATGTAGCATGCATCAGTAATCATGCATTATGCAGCATGCAGCATGCATCATGCATAATGCATCATGCATCATGCAGCATGCAGCATGCAACATGTATCATGCAGCATGCATCATGCAGCATGCATCATGCAGCATGCAGCATGCATCATGCATCATGTAGCATGTAGCATGCATCATTAATCATGCATCATGCAGCATGCAGCATGCATCATGCATAATGCATCATGCATCATGCAGCATGCAGCATGCAACATGTATCATGCAGCATGCATCATGCAGCATGAAGCATGCGTCATACAGCATGCAGCATGCAACATGCAGCATGCAGCATGCAGCATGCGTCATGCAGCATGCAGCACGCATCATACAGCATGCAACATGCAGCATGCAGCATGCAACATGCAGCATGCAGCATGCATCATGCATCATGCAGCATGCAGCATGCAGCATGCAACATGCAGCACGCAGCATGCATCATGCATCATGCATCATACATCATACATCATGCATCATGCATCATGCATCATGCATCATGCTTCGGCATCGTGCATCATGCATCATGCAGCATGCAACGTGTGTAATGGGTTACTTTGGTAATGGCTAGTGTGAACAACCCAAGAGTTTGCTTCACACACCCACTCTCTTCTTTCGAGGTACCGTAACTTTTTTTTTTAAAAAAAAAGAGATATGCGAGTTAGCGACGGTGAGAAATGCTTAATTGATGCTGAGTTAGTGGAGTTTTGCTGATGAACCGAATAAGATTATCGTGTCAGAAAGTGTAGTTACAGTAAAGTTGTGTAATTAATAAAACATAAAACACAAAAAAGGATAAAAATATTTGAAGAACCACAAAATTAAATTAAACACAAAATTAAATGAACATTATTTAATGGAAAAATTTATAGAAATGCAAAACTTAAAACAAAATAAAAAGGATGCCGAAAACATAAAACAAAATGAAAATATTGTAAATTTTTAAGAAAAGAAAAGGGCACAAGTTTAAATAAAGTTTTGCTACACACATAAAGTGGACTACAATATAAGTTCAATACTTTTAAATGAATTAAAATACAAAGGAAAACACAATGAAACTGTACCTAATTTTATAATTCAAAAGGAGAAGAAGAAGCAGAGGAAGAAGCAGAAGAAGACCACGAAGACGAAACGGTACCAAAACGTCTTGGCTTATTTGAGTAGCTATGCAACATTTAACGGTACCAAATTCCAGAGCGAAGTCAAAGAAAAAAAGGGCATGGAGAAGCAGCTATGTATTCTCATAGGGCTATATACATACATATATTTTACATATATCTATTGAACTTTATATATATACATATAATTTTTGCTCATACTTTTACTATATACTTAAAATAGACTAAATACATACATAACATGACATTAATACATAATAAGGTAAACTTTTTTTAATTTAAAATTAAAAATCATTTCAATAACGGTCTATTATTTTGTCACATTTTAATTTCCTAAAAATTTTTTGTGCATTAATATTTTTTTTTCTTTTCTGTGGAAATAATTATATACATAATTATAAGCTCAGATTAATCAATAATATATAATTAACAAAACTAAACTCATTACTATAATAATAAAACAAAATAGATAAAAATAATACAAGTAATAATCTAATAAATAGATAAAAATAAATAAATAAATAAGGAAAATAAACCTGATACTGACATACACAAAAAAAAATGATAATATTAAATAATAAAGGGTTTTTATATATTATTGATGGATTGCTTACTATATATATCTAGGTATGTAGAATAAGAGACATAACACACAACAAAATTATTTAGAATGTCAACTAATTATTATTGATAAAAATTTAAATGGAGGAAAAAATTTTTATATACTTAGCTCTTAATAAAATATTGCTGCGTGTGGAACGAATGTTAAAATCAAAATCATAATGCACGAAATTTAAAATTGTTATATGATATATGAAACATGAAATTTAAGTTAACGGCTTTTCCGACAAATAACAAAAATTATAAACCACTTTTATGAGTTGAAAACTTTAAACGTGAATTAAATTCTTGTTATGAAGTAAAAACAAAAGTGTTGTAATCTTTTCCGAGCCGTAGCTACATCGTGAGGGATTTTCGATAATAATTGAACCCGGAGAAACAGATCGAAAATCATGGAAGGGAGGGCTAAACGTGGCTGTAACATCTTAAGGCCATAATAGATGCACCGATTTGACCAGTAGTTTCCGTCTTTTGGTTTCATTCCAGTTCATAATAAATTTTCCCAATCATTCATGATGCACGTAGTTTTGTGTAAAGGATACTTGACGGGCTTAGCAAAGATCCCCCCCAATTGCCGACGAGCTTAGCCGCCTGCCAGTACGTGCACCCGCTAAATAACCTGTCAAGTGATGGAAATTTTCCAGGAACCGTTACATAAATGGCGCCCAACGTGGGGCTACAAAAACTGAATAGCTAAAAAAATAAATAACCTATCATTAACATCTATGTTCCTCAAGTAGTTCCCCACAAACACTTACTGGCAAAGTGTAAAATTAAATTTGTCTTGGTATATTCCGTTCTTCGTTACTATGTATGGAATTGCAGAAGTTATTCCACGACTGGATTTTTCTGACCGACATTAGTTTCGGGTATCGCATTTACCTCGACAGAAAAACATTCCTCTAGTTGAACTCAATTTGCCTGATTTGTTTTGAAAAAAAAATTCATTTTAAACAATACTTCTAGTTTGAAAACTGTAAAACCTTGGAATCGGGTACATCGGGTACGACAATCCGGTGGAGCTGACTATCGTTTTATAGTTTTCGAAAAATAAGTCGTTATTAAGAAGGACGACTTCAACTGACAAAGCAAATTCCTTAATCATATTGCATCTAAATATTTTCTGGTGAAAGCTTCGGAAAAGATTACAACTAAAACAAATTAACATTAAAAACTGAATAATAAATAACAGATAAATAACAAATAACTTAACAATTAACTTACAAAATCAAAAATAAATAAATAAGAAAAAAAAAGAACAATAAGCTTTAAACATGGCTGTTAGACATAGTAGAGATGATTTAACCAGCTTGGACCTGACCGATTTCAACATATGTTCGGTATGTTCAAAGTCCATGGTAGATACTCAGGAATTAATTGTCACTCACTGTCAACATCAATTCCACAAAAGTTGTTTGTTGGAGTGTTTGCACTCTAATGCAATTGTCCGAAAGACCTTTTCAAAAGCTTTTCATGGATTTTTTAGGACCTTTTCCCCGTTCAAAAACCGGAAATATAGGAATTTTTATTGTATTGGACCACTTTTCCAAATTTGTGTTTCTTAAACCTATAAAAAAATTTTGTGCCACGATCATTTGCGAATATTTAGAAGAAAATATATTTATGCTGGGTGGAGTGCCGGAAAAGGTAATTACAGATAACGGTGCCCAGTTTAAATCCAACCATTTCAATTCATTTCTAACCAGCTATGGTGTGTCTCATGTCTTTACTGCATTTTACTCTCCACAATCAAATGCGTCCGAGAGAGTTAATAGATCGATAATTGCAGGAATTCGATCATATTTGAATACAGATCAGAGAAATTGGGACCAAAATTTATCCCAAATCGCAGCAGCATTACGAAGCTCTTATCACCAATCTATAGGTTCCTCCCCTTATTTGGTACTTTTTGGCCAACAAATGATAACACATGCAAGTTCGTACGAATTGTTGCGAAAGCTAAATCTTGTAAATGAGGCTGAAAGAGACATACTTCCTCGAGATAAAATACAAATGATTCGTGAAAAGGTTGAAGAAAATATGAGAATAGCATATGAAACTAATAAACAAAGATATGACCTACGATCTTGTAAAGCAAATTTCCAACCAGGACAAGAAGTTTTCCGGCGTAACTTCTCCCAAAGTAACAAGGCAAAAAATTATAACGCCAAATTAGATAAGAAATTTCTAAAGTCTAGAGTCGTCAGAAAAGTAGGGAATTGTTATTTTGAATTAGAAGACTTAAAAGGACGATCTGTTGGAATTTACCATGCGAAAGATATCCGGCACTAAAGCCTCAACAGCTTTACTGACAACAAAGCAAAGTCACCCTTTTCCAGTCGTTTCTTCGTGGATGTAACCACATTCAGAATCAACTAGTTTGTAATGGGTTACTTTGGTAATGGCTAGTGTGAACAACCCAAGAGTTTGCTTCACACACCCACTCTCTTCTTTCGAGGTACCGTAACTTATTTTTTAAAAAAAAAGAGATATGCGAGTTAGCGACTTTGGGAAATGCTTAATTGATGCTGAGTTAGTGGAGTTTTGCTGATGAACCGAATAAGATTATCGTGTCAGAAAGTGTAGTTACAGTAAAGTTGTGTAATTAATAAAACATAAAACACAAAAAAGGATAAAAATATTTGAAGAACCACAAAATTAAATTAAACACAAAATTAAATGAACATTATTTAATGGAAAAATTTATAGAAATGCAAAACTTAAAACAAAATAAAAAGGATGCCGAAAACTTAAAACAAAATGAAAATATTGTAAATTTTTAAGAAAAGAAAAGGGCACAAGTTTAAATAAAGTTTTGCTACACACATAAAGTGGACTACAATATAAGTTCAAAACTTTTAAATGAATTAAAATACAAAGGAAAACACAATGAAACTGTACCTAATTTTATAATTCAAAAGGAGAAGAAGAAGCAGAGGAAGAAGCAGAAGAAGACCACGAAGACGAAACGGTACCAAAACGTCTTGGCTTATTTGAGTAGCTATGCAACATTTAACGGTACCAAATTCCAGAGCGAAGTCAAAGAAAAAAAGGGCATGGAGAAGCAGCTATGTATTCTCATAGGGCTATATACATACATATATTTTACATATATCTATTGAACTTTATATATATACATATAATTTTTGCTCATACTTTTACTATATACTTAAAATAGACTAAATACATACATAACATGACATTAATACATAATAAGGTAAACTTTTTTTAATTTAAAATTAAAAATCATTTCAATAACGGTCTATTATTTTGTCACATTTTAATTTCCTAAAAATTTTTTGTGCATTAATATTTTTTTTTCTTTTCTGTGGAAATAATTATATACATAATTATAAGCTCAGATTAATCAATAATATATAATTAACAAAACTAAACTCATTACTATAATAATAAAACAAAATAGATAAAAATAATACAAGTAATAATCTAATAAATAGATAAAAATAAATAAATAAATAAGGAAAATAAACCTGATACTGACATACACAAAAAAATGATAATATTAAATAATAAAGGGTTTTTATATATTATTGATGGATTGCTTACTATATATATCTAGGTATGTAGAATAAGAGACATAACACACAACAAAATTATTTAGAATGTCAACTAATTATTATTGATAAACATTTAAATGGAGGAAAAAATTTTTATATACTTAGCTCTTAATAAAATATTGCTGCGTGTGGAACGAATGTTAAAATCAAAATCATAATGCACGAAATTTAAAATTGTTATATGATATATGAAACATGAAATTTAAGTTAACGGCTTTTCCGACAAATAACAAAAATTATAAACCACTTTTATGAGTTGAAAACTTTAAACGTGAATTAAATTCTTGTTATGAAGTAAAAACAAAAGTGTTGTAATCTTTTCCGAGCCGTAACTACATCGTGAGGGATTTTCGATAATAATTGAACCCGGAGAAACAGATCGAAAATCATGGAAGGGAGGGCTAAACGTGGCTGTAACATCTTAAGGCCATAATAGATGCACCGATTTGACCAGTAGTTTCCGTCTTTTGGTTTCATTCCAGTTAATAATAAATTTTCCCAATCATTCATGATGCACGTAGTTTTGTGTAAAGGATACTTGACGGGCTTAGCAAAGATCCCCCCCAATTGCCGACGAGCTTAGCCGCCTGCCAGTACGTGCACCCGCTAAATAACCTGTCAAGTGATGGAAATTTTCCAGGAACCGTTACACGTGCAGCATGCAGCATGCATCATGCAGCATGCAGCATGCATCATGCAACATGCGACATGTAGCATGCACCATGCAGCATGCAACATGCAGCATTCAACAGCAGCAACAGCGGCAGCAGCAACAGCAGCAACAGCAGAACCACAGCAGCAACATCACCATCAAATTCGTGATCATCATCATCAGCATCATCAGCATCATCAGCGGCAGCAGCAGCAACAGCAGCAGCAGCAACAGGAGCAGCAGCAGCAACAGCAAAAACAGCAGCAAAAGCAGCAACAGCAGCAGCAGCACCAGCAGCAGCAGGAGCAACAGCAGAAGCAGCAGCAGCAAAAACAGCAGTAACAGCAGCAGCAGCAACAGCAGCAGAAACAGCAACAGCAGCAACATCATCATCATCATCATGCAACATGCAGCATGCAGCATGCATCATGCAGCATGCAGCATGCACCATGCATCATGCATCATGCATCATGCATCATGCATCATGCATCATGCATCATGCATCATGCATCATGCATCATGCATCATACATCATACATCATGCATCATGCATCATGCATCATGCTTCGGCATCGTGCATCATGCATCATGCAGCATGCATCATGCAGCTTGCATTATGCATAATGCATCATGCAGCATGCAACATGCAGCATGCAGCATGCATCATGCATCATGCAGCATGCAGCATGCAGCATGCATCTTGCAGCATCTGCATGCATCATGCATCGGCATCATGCATCATGCATCATGCATGCATAATGCAGCATGCATAATGCAGCATGCAGCATGCAACATGCAGCACGCAGCATGCATCATGCATCATGCATCATACATCATACATCATGCATCATGCATCATGTATCATGCTTCGGCATCGTGCATCATGCATCATGCAGAATTCATCATGCATCATGCAGCATGCAGCACGCATCATGCAGCATGCATCATGCAGCATGCGACATGTAGCATGCACCATGCAGCATGCAACATGCAGCATGCAACAGCAGCAACAGCGGCAGCAACAACAGCAGAACCACAGCAGCAACAGCAGAACCACAGCAGCAACATCATCATCAACATCATGATCATCATCATCATCATCAGCATCATCATCAGCAGCAGCAGCAACAGCAGCAGCAGCAACAGCAGCAGCAGCAACAGGAGCAGCAGCAGCAACAGCAACAACAGCAGCAAAAGCAGCAACAGCAGCAGCAACAGCAGCAGCACCAGCAGCAGCAGCAACAGCAGCAGCAGCAGCAGCAAAAACAGCAGCAACAGCAGCAGCAGCAACAGCAGCAGAAACAGCAACAGCAGTAACATCATCATCATCATCATGCATCATGCAACATGCATCATGCAGCATGCACCATGCACCATGCATCATGCATCATGCATCATGCATCATGCATCATGCATCATGCATCATGCATCATGCATCACGCATCATACATCATACATCATGCATCATGCATCATGCTTCGGAATCGTGCATCATGCATCATGCAGCATGCAGCATGCAACATGCAGCATGCAGCATGCAACATGCAGCATGCAGCATGCATCATGCAGCATGCAGCATGCAGCATGCATCATGCATCATGCAGCATGTAGCATGCATCATTAATCATGCATCAT
Organism: Physocephala rufipes; assembly: GCA_963966595.1. Taxonomy (NCBI): domain Eukaryota; kingdom Metazoa; phylum Arthropoda; class Insecta; order Diptera; family Conopidae; genus Physocephala; species Physocephala rufipes. Next base: position 9,650,427 of record OZ016504.1, on the reverse strand, counting down.
GCAGCATGCAGCATGCATCATGCATAATGCATCATGCATCATGCAGCATGCAGCATGCAACATGTATCATGCAGCATGCATCATGCAGCATGAAGCATGCATCATACAGCATGCAGCATGCAACATGCAGCATGCAGCGTGCAGCATGCGTCATGCAGCATGCAGCATGCATCGTGCAGCATGCAGCATGCATCATGCATCATGCAGCATGCAACATGCAGCATGCAGCATGCATCATGCAGCATGCAGCATGCATCATGCAGCATGCAGCATCCTGCATGCAGCATGCGACATGTAGCATGCAGCATGCATCATGCATCATGCATCATGCATCATGCATCATGCATCATGCATCATGCATCATGCATCATGCATCATGCATCATACATCATACATCATGCATCATGCATCATGCATCATGCTTCGGCATCGTGCATCATGCATCATGCAGCATGCAGCATGCAACATGCAGCATGCAGCATGCAACATGCAGCATGCATCATGCATCATGCAGCATGTAGCATGCATCATTAATCATGCATCATGCAGCATGCAGCATGCATCATGCAGCATGCAGCATGCATCATGCATAATGCATCATGCATTATGCAGCATGCAGCAGGCAACATGTATCATGCAGCATGCATCATGCAGCATGCATCATGCAGCATGAAGCATGCATCATACAGCATGCAGCATGCATAATGCAGCATGCATAATGCAGCATGCAGCATGCAACATGCAGCACGCAGCATGCATCATGCATCATGCATCATGCAGCATGCAGCATGCATCATGCATCATGCAGCATGCAACATGCAGCATGCGGCATGCAACATGCAGCACGCAGCATGCATCATGCATCATGCATCATACATCATACATCATGCATCATGCATCATGCATCATGCATCATGCTTCGGCATCGTGCATCATGCATCATGCAGCATTCATCATGCATCATGCAGCATGCAACATGCAGCATGCAGCATGCATCATGCAGCATGCAGCATGCATCATGCAGCATGCGACATGTAGCATGCACCATGCAGCATGCAACATGCAGCATGCAACAGCGGCAGCAGCAACAGCAGCAACAGCAGAACCACAGCAGCAACATCATCATCAACATCATGATCATCATCATCAGCATCATCAGCATCATCAGCAGCAGCAGCAGCAACAGCAGCAGCAGCAACAGGAGCAGCAGCAGCAACAGAAAAAACAGCAGCAAAAGCAGCAACAGCAGCAGCAGCACCAGCAGCAGCAGCAGCAACAGCAGAACCAGCAGCAGCAAAAACAGTAGCAACAGCAGCAGCAGAAACAGCAACAGCAACAACATCATCATCATCATGCAACATGCAGCATGCAGCATGCATCATGCAGCATGCAGCATACACCATGCATCATGCATCATGCATCATGCATCATGCATCATGCATCATGCATCATGCATCATGCATCATACATCATACATCATGCATCATGAATCATGCATCATGCTTCGGCATCGTGCATCATGCATCATGCAGCACGCATCATGCATCATGCAGCATGCAGCATGCAACATGCAGCATGCAGCATGCAACATGCAGCATGCAGCATGCATCACGCATCATACAACATGCAGCATGCAGCATGCATCGTGCAGCATGCAGCATGCAGCATGCATCATTAATCATGCATCATGCAGCATGCAGCCTGCATCATGCATAATGCATCATGCATCATGCAGCATGCAGCATGCAACATGTATCATGCAGCATGCATCATGCAGCATGCTACATGCAGCATGCAGCATCACCATGCATCATGCATCGGCATCATGCATCATTCATCATGCATCATGCAGCATGCATCATGCATAATGCAGCATGCAGTATGCATAATGCAGCATGCATAATGCAGCATGCAGCATGCAACATGCAGCACGCAGCATGCATCATGCATCATGCGTCATACATCATACATCATGCATCATGCATCATGCATCATGTATCATGCTTCGGCATCGTGCATCATGCATCATGCATAATTCATCATGCATCATGCAGCATGCATCACGCATCATGCAGCATGCATCATGCAGCATGCGACATGTAGCATGCACCATGCAGCATGCAACATGCAGCATGCAACAGCAGTAACAGCGGCAGCAACAACAGCAGAACCACAGCAGCAACAGCAGCAACAGCAGAACCACAGCAGCAACATCATCATCAACATCATGATCATCATCATCATCAGCATCATCATCATCAGCAGCAGCAGCAACAGCAGCAGCAGCAACAGCAGCAGCAGCAACAGGAGCAGCAGCAGCAACAGCAACAACAGCAGCAAAAGCAGCAACAGCAGCAGCAACAGCAGCAGCAGCACCAGCAGCAGCAACAGCAGCAGCAGCAGCAGCAAAAACAGCAGTAACAGCAACAGCAGCAACAGCAGCAGAAACAGCAACAGCAGCAACATCATCATCATCATCATGCATCATGCAACATGCAGCATGCAGCATGCATCATGCAGCATGCACCATGCACCATGCATCATGCATCATGCATCATGCATCATGAATCATGCATCATGCATCATGTATCATACATCATACATCATGCATCATGCATCATGCATCATGCTTCGGCATCGTGCATCATGCATCATGCAGCATGCAGCATGCAACATGCAGCATGCAGCATGCAGCATGCAGCATGCATCATGCAGCATGCAGCATGCATCATGCAGCATGCAGCATGCAGCATGCATCATGCATCATGCAGCATGTAGCATGCATCATTAATCATGCATCATGCAGCATGCAGCATGCAACATGTATCATGCAGCATGCATCATGCAGCATGCAGCATGCAACATGTATCATGCAGCATGCAGCATGCAACATGCAGCATGCAGCATGCAACATGCAGCATGCATCATGCATCATGCAGCATGTAGCATGCATCATTAATCATGCATCATGCAGCATGCAGCATGCATCATCCAGCATGCAGCATGCATCATGCATAATGCATCATGCATTATGCAGCATGCAGCATGCAACATGTATCATGCAGCATGCATCATGCAGCATGAAGCATGCATCATACAGCATGCAGCATGCATAATGCAGCATGCATAATGCAGCATGCAGCATGCAGCATGCAACATGCAGCACGCAGCATGCATCATGCATCATGCATCATGCAGCATGCAGCATGCATCATGCATCATGCAGCATGCAACATGCAGCATGCAGCATGCAACATGCAGCACGCAGCATGCATCATGCATCATGCATCATACATCATACATCATGCATCATGCATCATGCATCATGCTTCGGCATCGTGCATCATGCATCATGCAGCATTCATCATGCATCATGCAGCATGCAACATGCAGCATGCAGCATGCATCATGCAGCATGCAGCATGCATCATGCAGCATGCGACATGTAGCATGCACCATGCAGCATGCAACATGCAGCATGCAACAGCAGCAACAGCGGCAGCAGCAACAGCAGCAACAGCAGAACCACAGCAGCAACATCATCATCAACATCATGATCATCATCATCTGCATCATCAGCATCATCAGCAGCAGCAGCAGCAACAGCAGCAGCAGCAACAGGAGCAGCAGCAGCAACAAAAAAAACAGCAGCAAAAGCAGCAACAGCAGCAGCAGCACCAGCAGCAGCAGTAGCAACAGCAGAACCAGCAGCAGCAAAAACAGTAGCAACAGCAGCAGCAGCAACAGCAGCAGAAACAGCAACAGCAGCAACATCATCATCATCATGCAACATGCAGCATGCAGCATGCATCATGCAGCATGCAGCATACACCATGCATCATGCATCATGCATCATGCATCATGCATCATGCATCATGCATCATACATCATACATCATGCATCATGAATCATGCATCATGCTTCGGCATCGTGCATCATGCATCATGCAGCACGCATCATGCATCATGCAGAATGCAGCATGCAACATGCAGCATGCAGCATGCAACATGCAGCATGCATCACGCATCATACAGCATGCAGCATGCAGCATGCATCGTGCATAATGCATCATGCATCATGCAGCATGCAGCATGCAACATGTATCATGCAGCATGCATCATGCAGCATGCTACATGCAGCATGCAGCATCACCATGCATCATGCATCGGCATCATGCATCATTCATCATGCATCATGCAGCATGCATCATGCATAATGCAGCATGCAGTATGCATAATGCAGCATGCATAATGCAGCATGCATAATGCATCATGCATCATGCAGCATGCAGCATGCAACATGTATCATGCAGCATGCATCATGCAGCATGCTACATGCAGCATGCAGCATCACCATGCATCATGCATCGGCATCATGCATCATTCATCATGCATCATGCAGCATGCATCATGCATAATGCAGCATGCAGTATGCATAATGCAGCATGCATAATGCAGCATGCAGCATGCAACATGCAGCACGCAGCATGCATCAGGCATCATGCGTCATACATCATACATCATGCATCATGCATCATGCATCATGTATCATGCTTCGGCATCGTGCATCATGCATCATGCATAATTCATCATGCATCATGCAGCATGCATCACGCATCATGCAGCATGCATCATGCAGCATGCGACATGTAGCATGCACCATGCAGCATGCAACATGCAGCATGCAACAGCAGTAACAGTGGCAGCAACAACAGCAGAACCACAGCAGCAACAGCAGCAACAGCAGAACCACAGCAGCAACATCATCATCAACATCATGATCATCATCATCATCATCAGCATCATCATCAGCAGCAGCAGCAACAGCAGCAGCAGCAACAGCAGCAGCAGCAACAGCAGCAGCAACAGCAGCAGCAACAGCAGCAGCAACAGCAGCAGCAGCAGCAGCAAAAACAGCAGCAACAGCAGCAGCAGCAACAGCAGCAGGAACAGCAACAGCAGCAACATCATCATCATCATCATGCATCATGCAACATGCAGCATGCAGCATGCATCATGCAGCATGCACCATGCACCATGCATCATGCATCATGCATCATGCATCATGAATCATGCATCATGCATCATGCATCATGCATCATGCATCATGTATCATACATCATACATCATGCATCATGCATCATGCATCATGCTTCGGCATCGTGCATCATGCATCATGCAGCATGCAGCATGCAACATGCAGCATGCAGCATGCATCATGCAGCATGCAGCATGCAGCATGCATCATGCATCATGCAGCATGTAGCATGCATCATTAATCATGCATCATGCAGCATGCAGCATGCAACATGTATCATGCAGCATGCATCATGCAGCATGCAGCATGCAACATGTATCATGCAGCATGCATCATGCAGCATGCAGCATGCGTCATGTAGCATGCAGCACGCATCATGCAGCATGCAACATGCAGCATGCAGCATGCAACATGCAGCATGCAGCATGCATCGTGCAGCATGCAGCATGCATCATGCATCATGCAGCATGCAACATGCAGCATGCAACATGCATCATGCAGCATGCAGCATGCAGCATGCAGCATGCAGCATGCTGCATGCAGCATGCGACATGTAGCATGCAGCATGCAGCATGCATCATGCATCATGCATCATGCATCATGCATCATGCATCATGCATCATGCATCATGCATCATGCATCATGCATCATGCATCATGCATCATACATCATACATCATGCATCATGCATCATGCATCATGCTTCGGCATCGTGCATCATGCATCATGCAGCATGCAGCATGCAACATACAGCATGCAGCATGCAACATGCAGCATGCAGCATGCATCATGCAGCATGCAGCATGCAGCATGCATCATGCATCATGCAGCATGTAGCATGCATCATTAATCATGCATCATGCAGCATGCAGCATGCATCATGCATAATGCATCATGCATCGTGCAGCATGCAGCATGCAACATGTATCATGCAGCATGCATCATGCAGCATGCATCATGCTGCATGAAGCATGCATCATACAGCATGCAGCATGCAACATGCAGCATGCAGCATGCAGCATGCGTCATGCAGCATGCAGCACGCATCATGCAGCATGCAACATGCAGCATGCAGCATGCACCATGCAGCATGCAGCATGCAACATGCAGCATGCAGCATGCAACATGCAGCATGCAGCATGCAACATGCAGCATGCAGCATGCAACATGCAGCATGCAGCATGCATCGTGCAGCATGAAGCATGCATCATGCATCATGCAGCATGCAACATGCAGCATGCAACATGCAGCATGCAGCCTGTATCATGCAGCATGCAGCATGCATCATGCAGCATGCAGCATGCATCATGCAGCATGCAGCATGCTGCATGCAGCATGCGACATGTAGCATGCAGCATGCAGCATGCATCATGCAGCATGCGACATGCAGCATGCAGCATGCATCATGCAGCATGCAGCATGCATCATGCATCATGCAGCATGCATCATGCATCATGCATCATGCATCATGCATCATGCATCATGCATCATGCAGCATGAAGCATGCATCATACAGCATGCAGCATGCAACATGCAGCATGCAGCATGCAGCATGCGTCATGCAGCATGCAGCACGCATCATGCAGCATGCAACATGCAGCATGCAACATGCATCATGCAGCATGCAGCATGCATCATGCAGCATGCAGCATGCTGCATGCAGCATGCGACATGTAGCATGCAGCATGCAGCATGCATCATGCATCATGCATCATGCATCATGCATCATGCATCATGCATCATGCATCATGCATCATGCATCATGCATCATACATCATACATCATGCATCATGCATCATGCATCATGCTTCGGCATCGTGCATCATGCATCATGCAGCATGCAGCATGCAACATACAGCATGCAGCATGCAACATGCAGCAAGCAGCATGCATCATGCAGCATGCAGCATGCAGCATGCATCATGCATCATGCAGCATGTAGCATGCATCATTAATCATGCATCATGCAGCATGCAGCATGCGTCATGCATAATGCATCATGCATCGTGCAGCATGCAGCATGCAACATGTATCATGCAGCATGCATCATGCAGCATGCATCATGCAGCATGAAGCATGCATCATACAGCATGCAGCATGCAACATGCAGCATGCAGCATGCAGCATGCGTCATGCAGCATGCAGCACGCATCATGCAGCATGCAACATGCAGCATGCAGCATGCAACATGCAGCATGCAGCATGCATCGTGCAGCATGAAGCATGCATCATGCATCATGCAGCATGCAACATGCAGCATGCAACATGCAGCATGCAGCATGCATCATGCAGCATGCAGCATGCATCATGCAGCATGCGACATGCAGCATGCAGCATGCATCATGCAGCATGCAGCATGCATCATGCATCATGCAGCATGCATCATGCATCATGCATCATGCATCATGCAGCATGCGACATGCATCATGCATCATGCATCATGCATCATGCATCGTGCATCATGCATCATGCATCGGCATCATGCATCATGCATCGGCATCATGCAGCATGCAGCATGCAGCATGCAACATGCAGCATGCAGCATTCAGCATGCAGCACGCATCATGCAGCATGCACCATGCATCATGAGGCATGCAGCATGCATCATGCATCATGCAGAATGCAGCATGCATCATGCAGCATGCATCATGCAGCATGCGACATGTAGCGTGCACCATGCCACATGCAGCATGCGACATGCAGCATGAAGCATGCATCATGCAGCGTGCAGCATGCATCATGCAGCATGCATCATGCAGCATGCATCTTGCAGCGTGTAGCATGCAGCACGCATCATGCAGCATGCAACATGCAGCATGCAGCATACATCATGCATCATGCAGCATGCAGCATGCATCATGCAGCATGCGACATGTAGCTTGCAGCATGCATCATGCAGCATGCGACATGCAGCATGCAGCATGCATCAGGCAGCATGCAGCATGCAGCATGCATCATGCATCATGCAGCATGCAGCATGCAGCATGGATCATGCATCATGCAGCATGCATCATGCATCATGCATCATGCATCATGCATCATGCAGCATGCAGCATGCAGCATGCAGCATGCAGCATGCAGCATGCAGCATGCATCATGCACCATGCATCATGCATCATGCAGCATGCAGCATGCATCATGCATCATACATCATACATCATGCATCATGCATCATGCATCGGCATCATGCATCATGCATCGGCATCATGCATCATGGATCATGCATCATGCAGCATGCATCATGCATAATGCAGCATGCAGCATGCAACATGCAGCACGCAGCATGCATCATGCATCATGCATTATGCAGCATGCAGCATGCATCATGCATCATGCATCATGCAGCATGCATCAGGCAGCATGCATCATGCAACACTCAGCGTGCAGCATGCATCATGCAGCATGCAACATCAGCAACAGCGGTAGCAGCAACAGCAGCAACAGCAGCATCAGCAGAACCACAGCAGCAACATCATCATCAACATCATGATCATCATCATCATCATCAGCATCATCAGCATCATCAGCAGCAGCAGCAACAGAAGCAGCACCAAAGGGAGCAGCAGCAGCAACAGCAACAACAGCAGCAAAAGCAGCAACAGCAGAAGCAACAGCAGCAACAGCACCAGCAGCAGCAGCAGCAACAGCAGCAGCAGCAGCAAAAACAGCAGCAACAGCAGCAGCAGTAGCAGCAGCACAGCAGCTGCAGTAGCAACAGCAGCAGCAACAACAGCAGCAGCAGCAGCAACAACAACAGCAGCAACAGCAGCAGCAACAACAGCAGCAGCAGTAGCAACAACAACAACAGCAGCAACAGCAGCAGCAACAGCAGCAGCAACAGCAGCAGTAGCAGCAACAGCAGCAGCACAGCAGCAGCAGCAGCAACAGCAGCAGCAGCAACAGCAGCAGCAGCAGCAACAACAACAGCAGCAACAGCAGCAGCAACAGCAGCAGCAACAGCAGCAGTAACTGCAACAGCAGCAGCAAAGCAGCAGCAGCAGCAACAACAAGAGCAGCAACAGCAGCAGCAACAACAGCAACAGCAGCAGCAGCAGCACAGCAGCAGCAGCAGCAACAGCAGCAGCAACAGCAGCAGCAGCAGCAACAGCAGCAGTAGCAGCAACAGCAGCAGCAAAGCAGCAGCAGCAGCAACAACAAGAGCAGCAACAACAGCAGCAGCAACAGCAGCAGCAGCAGCAACAGCTGCAGCACAGCAGCAGCAGCAACAGCAGCAGCAGCAGCAGCATTTATGCTGCATGCTGCATGTTGCATGCTGCATGCTGCATGTTGCATGCTGCATGATGCATGATGCATGATGCATGATGCAAGATGCATGATGCATGCTGCATGATGCATGATGCATGCTGCATGTTGCATGTTGCATGCTGCATTCTGCATGCTGCATGATGCGTGCTGCATGCTGCATGCTGCATGCTGCATAATGCATGATGCATGATGCAAGATGCATGCTGCATGCTGCATGCTGCATGATGCATGATGCATTATGCATGGTGCATTCTGCATGTTGCATGATGCATGATGCATGATGCATGATGCATGCTGCATGTTGCATGTTGCATGCTGCATTCTGCATGATGCATGATGCATGCTGCATGATGCATGCTGCATGTTGCATACTGCATGTTGCATGATGCATGCTGCATGCATGCAGCGTACAGCATGCAGCACACATCATGCAGCATGCAACATGCATTATGTAGCATGCAGTATGCAACATGCAGCATGCAGCATGCAGCATAGAGCATGCAACATGCAGCATGCAGCATGCAGCATGCAACATGTAGCATGCAGCATGCATCAGGCAGCATGCAGCATGCATCATGCATCATGCAGCGTGCAGCATGCATCATGTATCATGCATCATGCATCATGCATCATGCATCATTAATCATGCATCATGCATCATGCATCATGCAGCATGCATCATGCAACATGCAGCATGCAGCATGCATCAGGCAGCATGCAGCATGCATCACGCATCATGCAGCGTGCAGCATGCATCATGTATCATGCATCATGCATCATGCATCATGCATCATGAATCATGCATCATGCATCATGCAGCATGCAGCATGCAACATGCAGCATGCAGCATGCATCATGCAGCATACAGCATGTATCATGCATCATGAATCATGCAGCGTGCATCATGCATCATTGTTATGGTCTGCAAGTTAGCAGTACGTCTTACTGCAAACCTCGGTAACGTTTCTTCTGTGCAATAGCAGCGCCTTACGCGGCTGTTGGCTACAATCGATAGCAGCGCCTCACTCTACTTATTTCAATGCTTTTTCGATACACGAACCTCAATTGAAAATAATTTTTAGTACGCTAAGAAACCAAAAATAAAAAGAAGAAGAGACAAAAGAAGCGCGTGTACCCGGAAGAAATTTTAATGAGATCGAATTGTACAACTCTCAGAAATTATTTAGAAATAATAATTTCTGAGATAGTTACAGAAATATTAAAATTTGGAACTAAAAATGCAGACGCACCCGGAAATTACCAGAAATAATAATTTCTGAGATTGTTGCATTTTTAATATTTTTTATATGTAGATAAGTGTGTGCATTCCCAAAAATATTTTATAAAAGACCTCCAACAGAAAGATAGAACAGAGTTGTGAATAGAGAGTTGTGAACACAGAAGCCGTATTTTTTCGGATCAGATTAAGTCAAATGTGAAAAAAACAAAGTGGATCAATTATGTAAACCTTCAAGTATATGACAATAGATGGCGTTAAGAAAAGTGTTGTTTGGTAGCACATTTTTGTATATCTAGTTTGAGCCAATGACAAATTTATTCTTCCTTCCTTAATTCCTTTATAATTTCCTTAATAAATTTATTTTGTTAAATACTTACTCTGCTTTATTTTCCATTTCTTGTAGAAACTTGTAAATTTTTGAAAATTAAACTTCAAATAGAAAATTTTGAAACTGAAAATTTTCGACAGCTTAAAGTGATGCCAATAATTTGTGTGCACAGCGCTATCTATATTCTGGTAGGAGAATGAAATTTTGGATCACAAATTTGAGCCTACAATTTTTCTGGATCAATTGTTGTTTTTGTTTCACATACAAAATATTTGATCTGATCCGAAAAAAATACAACTAGAGTTGTGAACGATTATCATAAAAAGAAAGATCAGATCAAATTAAAAAGCAATATTTATTATTAAGTGAAAAATTGTGAAGTGCTTCAAGAAGCTGGTTATAAACAAGTGTAAAAGAATTGTTACCATAAATAAGAAAGAAAACTAATAAAAGAATTGTTACTATAAGAATTGTTACTATAAATAAGAAAGAAAAAGAATTGTAACTATAAGTATCAAAACCTAATATATGTAAAACAAGAAAAACTTAACAAAGTGTTTTGGACTTTCACCGGACCATGGAATCTCTCTCCGCAACCACAACATATTTACAACATATTTGGCGCAGCCGGTTTCAAGAACAGGTGAGTAATAATAGGTGAGTAATACATAAAAAGTTTACAATACATGAAAAAGTTTATGATAAATATTTTAAAAGAAAAAAAAATAGTAAGTGAACTTGAATTTTAATGCGAAACTGCTTCGTTGCATTTTTTCTTTTTCTCTATAAATTGTTGATCGTTTTTTTTTTGTTTCCTTTCCTTTGTGTAAACTGGGAAGGGTGGCATTATTGCAGGCTAAGGTTTTTTGGTTAAAGTTTTTTTGAAGGAGCTCAAGTTTGTCTTAAAGAGAAATAAAAAGTGAAAATACTAAAAAATAATAAAAGAATTTATTAGTATGAACGTAAAAATTAAAAACAAATGTTTAATGTAGTTGTATAAAATCGATCAACAATATTGAATTATTTGATTCGAGAAGAAGTGCATTTAATTTTAAATTGTGCTTGTTTTGTTGTAAAGATTGCATTTTTTCCTAGTTAAGAATTTAATTGCTAATATTAATTCAAACCAACCCTTCCTCTCTCTTAGCTTCTTCCTCTACCGCATTTCAAATACCTACTTTTATGTCGTCTTTGCTAAAAGTCCCGATTTATTTTAGATACATTCTTATATGCTGAGATACATTCTGTTGTATGCATTTAAAAAAATATTCCGATTTTATTTTATGCGTTATGAATCAATTAAACAAGAAATTTAACATTAAAAAAGTTTATTATTGTATTTGTATTTAGAATAAAAACAGAATAAAAAACAAAAAATAAAGTTTCAATTTAGGCGCTTATTCTAAGAGACGAGGAAACTATTTAGCGTTGAACGTTAACGAGTCGCGAACGATGAAAAAGGGTAATCTAAGACACGAGGTGTTTACCTCGTTTTGCTCTTACGTCTCGTTTATGGTGGCTGATATATTTACAGTGTTGGAAGGTACAAATTTTATAATACTCAATATGGTGAATAAACAAAAATTAAAATCAGTTGTTTTTTTCACGAAATTCTTAAAATGAACATAGCTACAATATAAAATAAACTGTGCAAGATATTAATATAATAACATTTCAGCTTTCTTTCGTAAATTTTCTCAATTTTCAGTCAAAAGTATGCACCAATTTTATTTACGAGAGCCACTTTCCAACACTGCAAACAAACCTCGTGGTTTCTAACAAGTTGCACAAAAAATTCGCGGTAATTTGCAAATGGATGCGCGGATGATTTGCTCTGCTCTCGCGTTTATTTTTTCTATTCCCCGTTAAAAGTTGTTTCTGTTACAACACATTAAATACATTTCATGAAATTCATCGAATAAAAATTAAATATTGCTTAAATACTGTTTTCACATGTTTACATGTTTTGCAAATCCAATTAAATTCAAATTAAACTAAATTAAATACATTCATTCTCAAGTCTCTGTTTTCATTAAAAATAGTACAATTAAAAATTAAAATTAAATCTTCCTAAATATCTTCTAATTTTGTATGGAGACGACAATTCAAAAGCACTCGTCTTTTTTTAGCAGAAAAAACCTACTTTCGCGACTCGACTCGTCTCTTAGATTACCAAAAAGACGAGGAAAAAAGACGTAACAAGCGAGTTGAATAACGACTCGTCTCTTGGATTACCAAAAGACGAGTTTTTTGATTAGCAGCTGTTTTTCAGTACAAAAATTTGCTCGTCTCGTCTCGACTCGTCTCTTAGAATAAGGGTGTTAGATTTTTAAGCTGGAATTTTTTTTTTAAAAAATGTTTAAAATGAAATAAATTTAAATAAATAAATTAAATCAGTTTTATTAATATAAAAAATAACATGATTAATGGCTAGCGGGGACACCTGGGAATCCCGTTTTTTTTTCAATTGGAAGCAAAATATAAGGATCTAATAGGACAACTAGACAGACTAGTTGAAACAACTTGGACGAATTTAAGCACTGCCGTGGGCAATAAGGAGAACATAGTTCTTATAAAGGAAAAAATCCGGTCTTTAAGCAGTGTATCCAAAATAGAGAAAATAGACTTAATACCAGATGAATTGCTAAGTTTTTTGGATCAAAGACATACTTCAACAGCAAACGAATTGTAAGTTTGGAAAAAGGACTTTACTGCTTTAAAGAATAGGTACGACAGTTTTTTAAAAGTAAGAATTCTTCAAGAAGATTTGCTGAGAGAGCTGGAACTAGAAAATCAACAATTGCGGAACTCTTTGAAAGACGCAGGATTAAACGAGGCAGCTCGGCGAAATACTAACCAAACACGAAGGGAGGACATTGCGGACTTAGAAAGTGCAAAGGAAAGGATAAGCCAACTCAACAAAGAGAATAGGTTTTAAAAACAGGAATTGACGTTAGTACAGACACGACCCAATTTCATAAAGAACCATCTGCACTAGCGGTGGACAAAAATCCCAAGGAAACGATTTTTAGAAGAAAGGAAACATCAGAAATGGGAATAGAAGAGATATCAAAAACTGTGTGCCGTCTAGTACCTCTATTTTCAGGATCGCCATCAGTTGACCTCCGTAATGAGGTGTACAAATTGAAAACATTGTACGCGAAAACATTGTACGGTTTTGATTCAGAATTTCCAACAAACCTGAAGCGGAAGTGCGGACCCGTGTATAATGCCCATGACCCTTCGAAAATTCTAAAATATCAACTTCAGAGATCCCATGAGTTGGTTCGACAAAACCAAAATGAAGCAAAACAGAAATCGAAGAAACAATATGACAAGGCTCCAACCCCGTCGCATTCAAGATAGGAGATAAAGTTCTTTTGAAAAATGAAGCACGGAAAAATAAGTTTTCATCAATTTGGATTGGACCTTACAAAGTAACTCAAATAAGGTCACCAGTTACCACTGTAATAGTTATTAAGGGAAAGGAAAAAACATTCCATAATAATTTACTCAAATTGTACAATACATGAGACAAAAAAAATTTTTTTTCGAACAAATATGTTAAGTTTTTAATTATAGGGGTTTTGTAAAGGAGTACACGAATATTTTTTTATATACGTAATATACTTATATTTTTATCTACTTTTCCACAGAAATAGGAATAATAATGAAGACAATCCTAATCATATTGGTTGTAATCCGAAGTGTGGTGAACACACCTATAGTGATAGAGAACATACCACTAACTCCAATTTACTTTGAGAAGATGGGCGAGGCAATATTCTTTAGTGATGAATGGACCGTATTCACAAAATTCGAGCCTTATGATTACATTAGTTTGGTAACACGTCTGGAAGAATATACGATAAAAATGAGGACCACGTGCGGTAATATTAATCAGGATTTGTTAGTTTTTGATTTCACTAGCATTTGCGGAGCCATTGATGAAACCATGAGGACAATCCTTAAGCGGTTACGAAACAACGAACGGATAATCAACTCTAGCTCCCCAGGGACTAAGAGTCGAGCAAAAAGAGCACTGAACTTCGTTGACATTAAATTGGCCCTTCGGTACAATGGATCAAAAGGACGCCGATAGAATATACCAGCATCTTCAAGAACTTGATGTTAACCAAAATAAACATTACGATCTACTGCAAAAACAAGTTACGGTTATGCAGACAAATTTTGATGAATTAGCTAAACCAATCACGGCAGCGGTTGAAAGAATTAACACGATGCAAGGCGAATTAAGTCGAGCCGTTGAACAACAAAGTACAATAAATGATATAAATGAAAAGGTACTGAAGAATGTACAATTGGCGCTGCGAATGGTACAAGTACAGTCCGCATTGGAAGCTAGTCTCATTGAGATACAAGGGCAGCAACTAGTAGAGATGGCAGTATTAGATGATCTGAGCCAAGGCATATTACATCCGGCCATTTTAAGCCAAGAAGAACTTAAAAATTCCGCTAAGACATTAGATTTATCCGGAAAAACGAGGTGGGTCATTGAAGACAGCTTTAAGGTCCACCAAATGGCACAAGTAAGGACATTCCGCGAAAAGAACAAGTTAATAGTAGTTATTAGGATTCCCCTACCGGAGGAGGAAAGGTATACAATTCTAAAACCATATTCTATACCCATTTTTCTTAAAGGGAGCTGGGACGTTTCAACCGAGAACGTTTTCGATTTCTTAGCAGAATCGACATCAAACTGGATTTTTATAGGGCTTTCAGACAATGAATTAAATAATTGCAATTTTGTCACAACAGGAAAACAGATAGCAATGAGAATTTGTAAAAGATCAGGGAAATTTATAACAGGGAATAGCAATATATGTGAGATATCTCTCCCACATCATAACAATGTAGATACAGAGAAATGCAAACAGGTGGCAACCCCAGCGAGTAGTGGAATAATAGTAAAGCTATTAGCACAAAATGCATGGCTATTCAAATTACGAGAAGAAACTAACTTCACAGTTCGTTGCGGTGAATCAATTACTACATTAAAGTTATCTGGGTTTGGCAACTTAAAAATTCAGGAAAATTGCGAGATTAGTAATAGCGAAATTATTCTACGTTACAATGGTAACGTAAACTCTACACTCTATGAGGACCACAAAACACCCAACCACACAACTTTAGTTAAGACACTTAGTGAAAATTGGGATATGTCACTTACGGATAACCAGACTGACTATCGCCTAAAACCCATTACTATAACTGATAAACTAAACATAAAGAACAGCCTTACAGTAGGTAAAAAACGAATTGAGGATCTAAAGAGGGAACTCAGTCAGGAGAGAAAAATTGTCACATTATCAAAACGACAAAAAAGTGTGGAAACTTATGGGGTATTGGGGTTAGGTTCCATAGCATCAATAATGGTCTTGTGGATAATATTAAAAAATTGCTATCGTAAGGCTCTATGTAGTAAAAAACAGAAAAAAAAAGGCGTGAACCATTTATATTGCCAACAATTTCTACACCAATCATATCAACACCAATATCAATGTTTCCGAAAGATACGGCACCACCCATACCAAATAGTCAACCTCCCCCCCTCATATGAATTGCAACATATGAGGCACCTTTCGTAAATACTGCCTCATATGTTTAAATTTAATTTTTTGGTATATAACTTAAATGAGATCTTTCTCAATTCAAAAAAAAAAAAGAAAAAAAAAGAAAATAATAATAAAAAATAATATATATATATATATATATATATATATATATATATATATATATATATATATATATATATATATATATATATATATATATATATATATATATATATATATATATATATATATATATATATATATATATATATATATATATATATATATATATATATATATATATATATATATATATATATATATATATATATATATATATATATATATATATATATATATATATATATATATATATATATATATATATATATATATATATATATATATATATATATATATATATATATATATATATATATATATATATATATATATATATATATATATATATATATATATATATATATATATATATATATATATATATATATATATATATATATATATATATATATATATATATATATATATATATATATATATATATATATATATATATATATATATATATATATATATATATATATATATATATATATATATATATATATATATATATATATATATATATATATATATATATATATATATATATATATATATATATATATATATATATATATATATATATATATATATATATATATATATATATATATATATATATATATATATATATATATATATATATATATATATATATATATATATATATATATATATATATATATATATATATATATATATATATATATATATATATATATATATATATATATATATATATATATATATATATATATATATATATATATATATATATATATATATATATATATATATATATATATATATATATATATATATATATATATATATATATATATATATATATATATATATATATATATATATATATATTGTTGTATATAAAAGGATTTAGTTAAGTAGATATTCCAAATGTTGTATAAAAAGGATGGTGTTGTTGATAACGAGTGCCGAGCCGTTGGATCTATAAAGAGCTACCGGCTGCGCCAATTATGTTGTGGTCCTCCTTTTGAAATATGTCCTGGCCTGTTCGCACCAAATATATAAAAGAAAATCCAGTTGTCCTTCGTTTTTATTTTCTGACTTTTATTGCTGAATTTATTTATAATATCACTACTATTATTTACAGAATGTCTCGCCTGTTCTGCACTGGCGAGTGTTTTCTATGGACTTCTGATCACTGCTCAACTCTCATCATCCAATCTGATCATCACTTATTTATACTTTTTAACGTTGGTCAAAACCATTGCTCGAGCTTGTTTCGCTGAGACGTACACAAAATACTTCATGACCCCGTTTCGCCACAAAGATGCAGCTATCACAAATTTGAATTCTCGCAATGTGAATATTTCCGCATAGTTTTTCCGGGTTATCACAAAAAACCTTGTTTGAATTCTTGTGCCACTTTAATTTCTTTTAATTAAAGTGTGTCATCTTCGTAGCGTTAATTTCGCATTTCCGTGTCATGAGCTTGTGCTTTTAAATATTTAAGCCTAAAACTATGCTCAGCGATTGAACAATGATTTTGACCTACAACATCCCTCCACCCTTAGGGAAAGAAAAAATCAGTATCGTGAAGCGATAGTGATTTTTTCTTTTACAGTATTTTGTATGTATGTAGGTGGTCTTTTGGAGGTGTATCCACACAATATTTTTTTTATATATATATATATAGTTACTACCAGAACCCTAGTTTTATAGTTTTACAAAATTATTCTTCATTCCAACTATTTGTTGTTTCGTCTTTTAATATTTTATACCTTAACTAGTAGTAACTAAATTACTCATTTGTTTCATACATACATTATTTGCATATAATACGTATATATATATTATTTCGAATATAATGTTTTATTTCCTATTCCTTATTAAATTATGCTAAACTTAAAACTACGCCATCGCCTCCGATCCCTTTTGTCCTCTCAGTTCCTCGCTGTTCTACTTTTCCTCATAAAATTGCGTCCTACTTCTCCGGCGTGAAAAATGTTATTCCAACACCCGTTCTACTCTACGCGGCTATGCCCAGCTTAGCCATTGCATTTCCTTGAATCGAATCGGAGATGTTCCATTTGTAATTCATTCGTAACTCGGAATTCTTGTTTTGAGCACCGTTTAATCTAATGTGCCATATTCTCAGTTAAGGGTGGCGTTACTTGGCGTTACTTGCCTTACCATCAATCACTACACCCTGATCGTAAGCGTGACATATAGTCACCGGAACCTTCCGAAATTCGTCTTTCGGCATCCGGACTGCTTACTAAATTCAGCCGTAGATGATGATGTCGATTAGATTTTAATGGTCTATTGTGGGTTTTCTCCGGCAGGGTTTCTACTTCTACTCCCTGCCATCGTTATTGGGTAACCCTCTGTCGGGAACCCTTTCCTGTTTTTAAGCTTTTGTGTTGAATTATCAGTCGTATCGGGCCAGAAGCTTATACCGGACCACCGAACCCGTTTTGAAAACATCTTTCTATTTGGACCTGTTCTATTTGGACCTGTATTTCCCGTTGGCGTTTGTTCTTAAGGAATGGGCATAGCGCACGCGTATCTTGGGTAATCCCCTTCGGAATTGTCCTCGTCCTGGGCTGCTGTTGTTGCGTCCTGCGGTGTCTCCCTTCATGGAACTGCTTATATCTTAAGTTGAAATTATTCTTCTCTCTCTTTTTTTTTTTTTTTTTTTTTTTTACTCAATATGACTTATTTTAAAACTATGTATGTGTTGTGCTACAAGATTTTATTGGCATTTACTTAATGTTAGATAGTGGTTCTTTATATATATATTTATCATATGTATATTTTTTTTTACTCAATATGACTTATTTTAAAACTATGTATGTGTTGTGCTACAAGATTTTATTGGCATTTACTTAATGTTAGATAGTGGTTCTTTATATATATATTTATCATATGTATATTTTTTTACTCAATATGACTTATTTTAAAACTATGTATGTGTTGTGCTACAAGATTTTATTGGCATTTACTTAATGTTAGATAGTGGTTCTTTATATATATATATATATATATATATATATATATATATATATATATATATATATATATATATATATATATATATATATATATATATATATATATATATATATATATATATATATATATATATATATATATATATATATATATATATATATATATATATATATATATATATATATATATATATATATATATATATATATATATATATATATATATATATATATATATATATATATATATATATATATATATATATATATATATATATATATATATATATATATATATATATATATATATATATATATATATATATATATATATATATATATATATATATATATATATATATATATATATATATATATATATATATATATATATATATATATATATATATATATATATATATATATATATATATATATATATATATATATATATATATATATATATATATATATATATATATATATATATATATATATATATATATATATATATATATATATATATATATATATATATATATATATATATATATATATATTTATCATATGTATATTATTTTTTTTTAATACCGTAAACGTAAGACAACATGTATGTTTCGTGTTATGTTATACTTAATAATAGGCAGTACTTAATATGATTTTTTTTTATTTTTATTTTATTAATTTTTTTTTTTTTTTTTTTTTGGAACAATATTCCACTTGCGCGGCACATTAAATATACGATGCCCCATTTTTATGTGGAACCTCGTACAAGGTTACCTTTCTCTTTAATTCTGTACCCATTTTACCGACTAACTTGTTCGACGGCGGCACGGGTGGCGGAGCAGCGACGCTCTGGCGCTGTGACACAGCTGTTGGGCTGGGCGTTGGTGGCGCCAAAGTTACTGGAGCCATTGGCACCGGAGAGGTAATTATTGGTGCCGAGATTGTCGGCAGCACGAAAGATTCTGACCGGGCCCCCCTTTTACCTTTCCTAACTATTCTCCTCCCCCAGCATAACCGAAGCAACGTTCCTATTGCTATTAACACTACAATAGATCCCATGCTAACCATCCCTGTGGTTTCGAGCTTTCGCTGATTGACAGCTAATTTGTTCATATTCTCCTCGTGCAGCAATTCCGATTTCAAGTCGTCAATTCGCTTTCCCCCCTCGGCTATAATGTTCTTGATGTTAATATTGTCTGTCAGAGTAATGGGTTTTAAACGACGCTCCGACGTATTCGTACTAACCGTCATAGTCCAATTCTCCCGTAAAAAATTTACGAGAAACGTGTGGTTTGGCGTTTTGTAAAAATCTGCCAGGGTTGAGTTAAGGCTGTCCTCATAATGCAAAACAATGTCCATTCCATGAATTTCACATTTCTCCGTTAATCTCAGTTGGCCGAATCCGGTCAACACTAAAGGTATTACCCCTCCTTTACAGCGGATCTCAAAACTGGTGTTGTGGCGCAACTCGAAAAGCCATGAATTCGGCGTCACTAGTTTCACCACTAACCCATCACTAGCCGGTGTGGCAATTTGGTTACAGTATTCCGGGTCCACGTTATTATGGTGTCTCAGACCTACCTCACATATTTTGCTATTCTCTGTTAGTGTCCTGCTTGTTCTTCTACACAGTCTGACTTGTTTCTGTTTATCTCGCACTGTCTTGTCATTTATGTCTATACATTGCCTTAGTTCCCCCTCGGAGAGCCCCATAAATCTCCAATGTAATACCGATTCAGCTATGTAGTCAAATGTCACGCGTGTTGAAATGTCCCATTGCCCTTCCATAAAAATCGGGATAGGGTATGGTTTGAGTATGTTGAACCTCTCATCATCCGGGAGAGGAATTTTAATCGCAACTATCCACTTTTCACCACCTCGGAACGGTCGCACCTGTGCTACCTGGTGGACCTCGAAACTATCGTCGAGAAACCACATCGCTTTTCCAGTAAGGTCAAGCGCCTTTGCCGATGTCTTGAGTTCCTCCTCACTGAGAATGGCAGGATGTAACTTGCCTTTGTACAAGTCATCCAGTATCGCCAGTTCCATAGCTTGCTGCCCCTGGATCTCAATGACGCTTGCCTCCAACGCTGCCTGAACCTGCCCCATTCGCAAAGACAATTCTATGTTCTTGAACTCTCTTTCCCCCAGATCATTTATTAAGTTCTGTTGTTCCACAGTTGCTTTAAGTTCCGTCTGCATAGTGTTTATTCTCTCTATAGCTGCCGCCGCTGATTTCGCCAATTCTTCAAAATTTGTTTTCATTACCGTCACCTGTTTCTGCATGAGATCAAAATGCTTATCTTGTTCCACATCCAGTTCATGGAGATGTGAGTAAATTTTGTCGGCGTCCCTCTGATCCATAGACCCGAATGCCCAATTCAACGCCTCACCGACGAAATTTAGAGCTCTCTTTCCCCTCCTTTTGAATACGGCGGAGGTAACCAGCTTCTCGTTGGATCGTAACCTGCCTAATATATTTTTCATCGTACCTTCCACTGCACTGCACATAGCTCTGATGTCGGTGACTAGCATCGTTTGGTTAATCATGTTGCAAATGACGTTCACCTGCACTGACTGTTCCCTCAGCCGATCCAAAAATTCCGAATAATCCAAGGGCTCGAATCTCGTCAGCACTGTCCATTCATCCCCATAGAATATAGACTCGCCAATGTTTTCGAAAAATATCGGTGTTATTGGCATTTTCCTTATCACCACCGGCGACGGTCTTACGCTACTCACCAAAACCAAAACCAGCAGAATAGCCCTCATTATCAGTCTGCGAAGGAAATAATAAGTTTAAATATTTACATAATTATACACATATACACATAATTTTATACGTATTCTTAAAATATTCCAATTAATCCTATCTTATTAATTAATTAACCTGCTTTATCAATTATGATTATATAGCTTTAGCAAATTATTATGATATTGCTTCTCCTTTCCTTTAACCACTATAACCGTCGTAACGGGTGATTTTATTTGAGATACATCATACGGTCCAATCCAAACCGGTGAGAACTTGTTCTTGCGAACCTGGTTCTTAAGGAGAACTTTGTCTCCTACTCTAAACGTCACCACGTTGCAATTTTTATCATATTGAGCTTTCGCTCTTCTTTTAGCCGCTTCTTGATTTTGTCGAACCAACTCGTGGGTTCTTTGAATTTGGTATTTCAAAATTTTTGAGGTATCGTCGGTATTGTATACCGGGCTACACTTCCGTTTTAGATTCGTAGGAAATACCGAATCGAACCCGTACAGTGTGCGAAAAGGAGTCTGCTTAGTGCTTGTATGTGGTGTGTTATTGTGTACATGCATGGCTGCCGATAGCCACTGGTCCCAGTTGGAACCATCCTCCTTGGCGAAACTGCGCAAAAATTCAGGTAATGGCCCGTGACTTCGTTCCAAGGAACCATTCGCTTGCGGGTGGTACGGCGTGATATGCATTTTCTTAATCCCTAGCATCTTACATACTTCTGAGAACACCTTTGACACGAAATTGGTCCCGTTGTCCGTAATCAGGACCTTCGGAATGCAGTGTCGTGTTATAATTTCATCGAAAAACGCTCTAGCTATGGTGCTGGCTTCAGCGTCTGGTACAGCAACGCAAGCCATGTACTTTGAGAAGTCATCCTGAAATGTGAGTATGTATTTGTTGCCTGAAGTAGTTTCTGGCAGGATGCCAACAATATCCATGTAGACCTTGTCGAATGGCTTTTGTGGAGTATCTGTTAGTACCATAGGCATTTTGGTCAGCCTACTGCTCTTATTGACTTGGCATTTCGTACAATTTCGTATAAATTCCTTGATTTGCCTTTGCATCCCTGGCCACCTGTACTGTTTCCTTATCCTCAAGTATGTTTTCACTGCCCCTTGATGTCCTCCCAGGGGTGTATTGTGGAAATCCCTCATTACTGTCTCTATTTCCTTCGGATCCGTTAACAATTCGAATGCATCCCGTATCGGTTCATCGCCTTCCTCCTTTAGTGTATCCCCAACCCCTCCGGGTGGTGCAATATGTTTTTCCTGCTCCGTTATTTTGGTCTTAGACCGAGTTTGCACTGCCGCAACAGCCTGGCTTTTAGCCGGAGGAAACCTACTTAACGCATCCGCGTTCAAATTTTTACTACCGGGTTTGTATATGATTTGGAATTGATACTCTGACAATTTGTGTCTAAACCTGGCCAGCCTGGATATCTGGTCTTTCAAATTTGCAATTCCCTTTAAAGGTTTATGATCCGTGACCACTGTAAACGGCCGCCCCAATAAATATGCTCTAAAATTTTTCGTCGCCCAGACAATAGCTAAGAACTCCCGCTCAATCGTGGAATAACGTTTCTCTGCACTGTTTAGAGCCCTGCTCGCAAACGCTATTGGCCTATCCTCTCCTATCTTTCCTTGTGAGAGGACGGCCCCTAACGCCTCACTACTTGCATCCGTCGTCAAGATAAACTCTTCGCCAAAGTTCGGATATGCTAAGACGGGCGGTGTAATTATTGCTTCCTTTAGTTTTTCGAAACCTTCCTGACACTCTTCCGTCCATTGAAACACAGAGTTCTTCCTTAAAAGCTTGTTTATAGGAAGCGCTATCCTCGCAGTGTTCGGTATAAATTTCCTATAATAATTCACTAAACCTAGAAAAGCCTGCACCTCTTTCCTACTCTTTGGTGGTAAAATACTTTTGACGCACTCTACCTTTTGGGGATCGGGTAAAGCGCCTTCTTCCGAACATTTATGCCCTAGATACACAACCTCGCGACGTAAAAACTGGCACTTGCCGATATTGAGTTTCAAATTATTTTTCCTGAGAGCTTCGAATACTCTTCTAAGACGCAAGGCGTGTTGATCTAAATTGCTTCCGTACACTACTATGTCATCCAAATAAACGAAACAGTCTAGACCTTGCAGTCCCGTCAAAACATGGTTCATTATTCTCTGAAAAGTAGCCGGGGCTCCTGTTAAGCCGAAAGGCATTCTGTTGAACTCAAAATGACCTATTCCCGAACTAAACGCAGTTTTCTCCCTATCTTGCCTATCCATTAATACTTGATGGTACCCATTTGCTAAATCCAAAGTCGAAAAATACCTGCTACTGCCTAATTGGTCCAGAATCTCATCTATTCTAGGAATCGGGAAAACTTGCTTGATAGTAACTTCATTCAATTTCCTGTAGTCTATCACAAGTCTCCATTTCTTCTCCCCGTCCTTCCCACTCTTCTTCGGAACTAGCAATAAAGGAGAATTCCAAGGTGAGCTACTGGGAGATATAATGTCATCTGCCAAAAGTTTGTTCACCTGCCTATTTATTTCCTCCCGGTGTGTATGTGGAAGGCGGTATTGTCTCTGATTTATAGGTGGCTGGTCCGCTCCTGTTTGAATTCTATGCGTTAGCACCGATGTATGTGACAACGGGTCTCCCTCTAAGAGAAAAATGTCGCGGTACGATGCACATATATTCACTATCGATTCCCTTTCTTCATTGTTTAAATTTGGGTCTAGATTCAACTCGCCCATCAATACTTTTAATCTTCTCTTGCTGTCTGTACTGTCGCTAACTATACTGTTTATAGAGTTATTCAAACTTAATTGCTTATATTCACTGAAGTTGCTGAAATTGGGTCGGAAGTCCTCTCTTAACCTAAAATCCTGTTCTGTCGAATTCAGAATCGGAACCTTCACTTCCCCATTTTCTACATTTACTAAACTCTCCTCAAGATATACTCCTGGAGAGATTTCTGTCTTATGAATCACCACTACTGGTGTCTTATGAATCACCACTACTGGTATTTTCGTATTTATTTTTACGTATCCCACGCCTGTCGATCTAGCTTTTATTAGCCTTCCTATTGGCTCTAGGTCATCTCTGTTTAATTTTATAAGTGGTAATTTCGCCATATATTTCCCCCTTTTATCGAATAACATTAGATTCTTCTCCATCGAATTAATGATGGACTTGTTCCATAAACTATCCCTGCCAAGTATACCGTCTCCTGGCAACCCTTGTTCAAGCGACACCTCGTGCAACCTTAAATTAAGTTTCGGCCAGGTAACGTGTGTAACTTTGACAGTACCTTCCGTGTATGCGCTCCCACCGAACGCTCCACTTAGTGACCTCCTTTCGCTATCATCGACCAAAGTACTCGACTTTAAAGAATTCTTCTTCACCAAACTTGTGTCTGCTCCCGTGTCAACCAATAAGGTGAGTTTTCCATGAATCGTCTCCGCGCAAGGGAAATCAATGAACACATCATCCTCCGGTTTTACTTTATAGCTGCACTCGGTAACGGTTCTATCTCCTAAATATACTTCTCCACCCTCATTTTCTTTCGCGTTCGTCTCCAGATCCACGTAATTCTCGTTATTTTCTACAACTTCGGGTGGGGCATCGTCATTAACAATTACACCCACATTCATATTCTTTCCTTTCTCTTTATTTTTTCCCAATTTCATAATATTTTCTACTTTAAACGGACCTAGCGATGGAATCACTGTCCCTTCTGACGTATAATTCACTGTATCTAGGTAGCTTCTAGAATTTTTCTGAGTATCCCCAATGTTAGGAGGGGAACCGTCATCATTGATCCCGGTTAATATGGGTTTAATGTTTCTCAAGTTGTCTCTAACAAGTGCACTCCGGGATAGATTCACTGTCCTCTTTGACGTATGATCTACCATATTGAGTCCATTTGGCCTGCTTTTACTCTTACTTATGGGTTCCCAGGTTATTGGCCTTTCCTGGGCCCCTGGTAGTTTCCCTGAAACGACTCCCAATTTTTCTTTGCCTCACAATTTCTAAGGACATGTCCTGGCCTGTTACACCAGTGACATGTCATCGGCGCCTTATTCTGTGGCTGGACTCCCGGCCTGCTAGTTTGTTCGAACTTTTGCAAGCCTCCTGGCGGAGGTGGTCTGCTATTCCCATTTTGTCGCCCTAGCCATTGGTTGTTTACAGATTTTTCGGCGTAAGTATTTCCCCTTTGATTTGCTTGAATATTATGTCCCTGTCTTTCACACCTCCAATTGACTTCATGGCCATATTTCAGGCATTTTGAACAGAACGGCGTGTTTTTCCTAATCAAACAATCTTCTCGGGTATGACCTTTCTTATTGCAGAAGCTGCAAGTTATATTCAATACCTCTCTGGAGTACCCGTAATTGTCTTTAATCTCGCGATCGCCCCCCCTAAAACCACCATCGCGCTCTAAGGGTAAGGTACTCCGGTATCCGAAATTCGTAAAACGGGTGTTTTCCACCATTCCGACCAATTGGCCTCGTTGCCTTACTTCCGATTGGCGAATGTCATCGGTAACTCCCATTGCTTGATCTACTAAGTCTTCCAGACTTTTTCCATTGGATCCCAACATGTGTAATCTCAGCGTGCTATCCATTAGCCCGAATTTAAAAGACTTCGCTACCGACCTTTCGATTTCCGCACGCATAGCATTATCTGACTTTCCCTCGTATACGTTCGTTGTAATTTCCTCTGCTTGGGATTTCAGCGAGTTCAACCTTTCCGCAAACTGTCGTATATCTTCGCTGGGTAGTTGACGTATACCCTGAATTTCCGCTAAGACGGTGTCCAGCGAACGGTATTGAAGGAAGTTCTTTTTAATTATCGCATACAGCTCCTCCAAGTTATCGAAATTCCTGGCACGCAACAGGTTATATGAATTGCCATGCAACCTTTGTTTTACACATGCGAGGAAATCCCGCATTTCTGCTGGTGCAATACTCCGCCTCGCCAAGTCACACCCTTCAATAAATTTGTAAATCTCGTTTCTGAGATCCGCAGAGGGTGCTCCTGAGAACAGAGGCACCAGGTGACCTACTATTTTCGCTATCTCCTCAATACCCATTGTGACTGTAACTCTCTTCTCTTCTCGTATGGAAATCCTATTGTCTACGTTTCCTACCTCTCTTGGAACAGCCTCCTTATGAAACAGCGTTGTTTCACTCGCCAATGAAATTTCTTGCTTCAAAAAACGGTGCTCTTCCTTCAACTGACGAATCCTTTCTTTGGCGCTCTCCAAGTCAGCAAAATCCTCCCTGTATTTCTGACTGTTCGCCTGTAGAACCGTCTCTGTAAGTCCCGCGTATTCCAGAAGATCTCTCAACCGATGATTCTCAATCTCTAGCTCTCTAATGGAGTCCTCCTGCAACTGTTTTTCTACCAGATAGCTGTCGTATCTATGCTTCAATGCAGTGAATTCCCTTTTCCAAGCTTCCAATTCTTCCGTCGTAGATTTGCTCCTTTGCTCTACGAAACCAAGTAATTCCTCTACTACGTAGTCGGCGTATTCTATTTTTGAAATATTTCCATAACCACGTATTTTTTCTCTAATTAAGTTTACATTCTCCTTGTTATTAACCGTTGTACTTAAATTGGCCCAAATTTTCTCAATGAACCTACTTAATTGCTCTATTAATTCCTTATACTCTTTATTTAACTGCAAGTAATGGGACTCCCAGTTCCCACCACTAGCCATGAATAAAATTTCCTACATACGTAGTACATATGTAATGCAAATTAACAGCTATCATATTTCATTTCATGGCATGTGCCAGAAATCTACTACTTACACTATCATACATGCTATTTCTACGTCCCGTTTCTTTCCCTCAACCGTTCTCACGTAGAAACTCGCGTTTTTGCCGACGCTGCAAAATGCAACTCATGCAGTTTTTGCGAGCAACCAGCAAGTTCAAGTTCAAGTTCCCACAATGAGTGTATTCAATTCTTTTATTATTCCTATTCTTTCTTTACATTTTTTTTTACTTGCGTTTGATATTAAAATATATTTTCAAAAAAAAAAAATCAAAATAAAATTGACTTAAACATGTGTTCGTAAATTTTTAGAAAAGTTCGTAGTATATTATTTTTTTTTTAAATTAATTTTAATTAAAATAAATTTTTATTTATAGTATTATCAGCATTATTACAGCTTTTTAGCTTTAACCGCTCAAATAAAACAAACTAAACCGCTCATAAGGAATATGAATTCGGTGAGATTTCTTCTGGTGAGAATAATGAATTTACAATGAAATGTTGTAAAATGAATGTAAAATGCCGAAAATTCTTCCCGAGCGAAAAGGGGTCGACCTTATCAAAAATTTTGTCCGGCGTGGAACGCCATTGGACAGACGTGTGCTGCCTTATAATTAAGTTGGCAAGCACTTAACCTAACCACCGATTTTCTATTTATTTTTTTTTAAATCCTTACTTGTTTTTCATGATATCCCACCAAATTGAACCTTGTGGTGAAGCTGTTGATTTGTCCGTTGAAACCGGCTGCGCCAATTATGTTGTATATAAAAGGATTTAGTTAAGTAGATATTCCAAATGTTGTATAAAAAGGATGGTGTTGTTGATAACGAGTGCCGAGCCGTTGGATCTATAAAGAGCTACCGGCTGCGCCAATTATGTTGTGGTCCTCCTTTTGAAATATGTCCTGGCCTGTTCGCACCAAATATATAAAAGAAAATCCAGTTGTCCTTCGTTTTTATTTTCTGACTTTTATTGCTGAATTTATTTATAATATCACTACTATTATTTACAGAATGTCTCGCCTGTTCTGCACTGGCGAGTGTTTTCTATGGACTTCTGATCACTGCTCAACTCTCATCATCCAATCTGATCATCACTTATTTATACTTTTTAACGTTGGTCAAAACCATTGCTCGAGCTTGTTTCGAGCTTCATACTTCATGACCCCCGTTTCGCCACAAAGATGCAGCTATCACAAATTTGAATTCTCGCAATGTGAATATTTCCGCATAGTTTTTCCGGGTTATCACAAAAAAACCTTGTTTGAATTCTTGTGCCACTTTAATTTCTTTTAATTAAAGTGTGTCATCTTCGTAGCGTTAATTTCGCATTTCCGTGTCATGAGCTTGTGCTTTTAAATATTTAAGCCTAAAACTATGCTCAGCGATTGAACAATGATTTTGACCTACAACAATATATATATATATATATATATATATATATATATATATATATATATATATATATATATATATATATATATATATATATATATATATATATATATATATATATATATATATATATATATATATATATATATATATATATATATATATATATATATATATATATATATATATATATATATATATATATATATATATATATATATTATATATATATATATATATATATATATATATATATATATATATATATATATATATATATATATATATATATATATATTATATATATATATATATATATATATATATATATATATATATATATATATATATTATATATATATATATATATATATATATATATATATAATATATATATATATATATATATATATATATATATATATATATATATATATATATATATATATATATATATATATATATATATATATATATATATATATATATATATATATATATATATATATATATATATATATATATATATATATAATATATATATATATATATATATATATATATATATATATATATATATATATATATATATATATATATATATATATATATATATATATATATATATATATATATATATATATATATATATATATATATATATATATATATATATATATATATATATATATATATATATATATATATATATATATATATATATATATATATATATATATATATATATATATATATATATATATATATATATATATATATATATATATATATATATATATATATATATATATATATATATATATATATATAACTAAAAATGAAATATTATATCATATGTTTATATTTTAAAATAATATTATAAAATAGTTTTTTAAAACAAACAACAACAAAAGGGGAAAGAAGAATTTCAACGATATTGCCACCAACAATCATCGCTGCGTACCTAACCTCCAGTCTCTATCACCCACACTATTCCACCAATTCGTGATGATGCTGATGTACACACTCTTTTTTATAAAAATTCAATGTTATCAAACTACCTCCGACAATCATGCAGCAGCTGCTAAGTATAGTAGTACCTCAAAAAAATATAAGAATAAAAAAAAGGGGAAAGAAGAAAACATATAGTGTGAGATTATGTGGACATTAAATGATTCTTGGGTCCAAACGCAGAATAAACTTCAAACGCCGAAGTGACAATGAGGGAGCCATGCAAAGGCGACTCATTTATATTTGGGACAAGATCTAATCCACTCCATTAAAATAATCCACAATACTATAATCGCAAACGGATATCATCACAACCATTTCCAATATGACCAACAGTATGAGAAACACACAAAAGGACAATTCAAAACATTTGGGTTTATGCAGAACAACAAACTAGATTCTGTATTACTTGCTAAACAGAAGAAAAACCGATGGAATAAAACCCAAGTGAAAGAGGGAAGGGTGTTAACAACGCACCGGATGTAACTCCATGAGAAACACACGAAAGGCAATTCAACGAACAACTGGGAAACACGGCGGATTGTTATATTAGAAGACCACCTGAATTTTAAGAATTTTATATTTTATACGTAGAAATGTTATCCAACTAGAAGCATAGTAATGTATAGGATACTTCTAATATAAGTAGATTTAAGAAAGAAAAACAAACGTAACAGGACATAAATTGTACCACTCACAAAATTAGTAAAACGAATTTGTAAAAGAAAAAATTACTATCGCTTTGCGATACTAATTTTTTCTTCCCCTGAGGGTGGAGGGATGTTATGGTCTGCAAGTTAGCAGTACGTCTTACTGTAAACCTCGGTAAGGTTTCTTCTGTGCAATAGCAGCGCCTCACGCGGCTGTTGGCTACAATCAATAGCAGCGCCTCACGCTACTTATTTCAATGTTTTTTCGAGACACGAACCTCAATCGAAAATAATTTTTAGTACGCTATGAAACCAAAAATAAAAGGAAGAGACAAAAGAAGCGCGTGTACCCGGAAGAAATTTTAATGAGATCGAATTGTGAAACTCAGAAATTATTTTAAAATAATAATTTCTGAGATAGTTGCAGAAATATTAAAATTTGGAACTAAAAATGCAGACGCACCCGGAAATTACCAGAAATAATAATTTCTGAGATTGTTGCATTTTTGGTATTTTTTATATGTAGATAAGTGTGTGCATTCCCAAAAATATTTTATAAAATACCTCCAACAAAAAGATAATAGGAGATTGTGAATACGGAGTTGTGAATACCGAGTTGTGAATGCGGAGATGTGAATAGAGAGTTGTAAACGATTAGATAAAATTAAAAAACAAAATAATTATTAAGAAAGAAATTGTGAAGTGCTTCAAGGAGCTGTTTGTAACCAATAATAAAAGAATTGTTACTATAAGTATCAAACCTAATAAACGTTGTACAAGAAAACTTAAAAAAGTGTTTTGGAGTTTCACCGGACCACGGAATCTCTCCCTCCGAACCGCCAAATATGTTGTAGGTTCGGATATATATATATATATATATATATATATATATATATATATATATATATATATATATATATATATATATATATATATATATATATATATATATATATATATATATATATATATATATATATATATATATATATATATATATATATATATATATATATATATATATATATATATATATATATATATATATATATATATATATATATATATATATATATATATATATATATATATATATATATATATATATATATATATATATATATATATATATATATATATATATATATATATATATATATATATATATATATATATATATATATATATATATATATATATATATATATATATATATATATATATATATATATATATATATATATATATATATATATATATATATATATATATATATATATATATATATATATATATATATATATATATATATATATATATATATATATATATATATATATATATATATATATATATATATATATATATATATATATATATATATATATATATATATATATATATATATATATATATATATATATATATATATATATATATATATATATATATATATATATATATATATATATATATATATATATATATATATATATATATATATATATATATATATATATATATATATATATATATATATATATATATATATATATATATATATATATATATATATATATATATATATATATATATATATATATATATATATATATATATATATATATATATATATATATATATATATATATATATATATATATATATATATATATATATATATATATATATATATATATATATATATATATATATATATATATATATCCGAACCTACAACATATTTGGCGGTTCGGAGGGAGAGATTCCGTGGTCCGGTGAAACTCCAAAACACTTTGTTAAGTTTTCTTGTACAACGTTTATTAGGTTTGATACTTATAGTAACAATTCCTTTATTATTGGTTACAAACAGCTCCTTGAAGCACTTCACAATTTCTTTCTTAATAATTATTTTGTTTTTTAATTTTATCTAATCGTTTACAACTCTCTATTCACATCTCCGCATTCACAACTCGGTATTCACAACTCCGTATTCACAATCTCCTATTATCTTTTTGTTGGAGGTATTTTATAAAATATTTTTGGGAATGCACACACTTATCTACATATAAAAAATACCAAAAATGCAACAATCTCAGAAATTATTATTTCTGGTAATTTCCGGGTGCGTCTGCATTTTTAGTTCCAAATTTTAATATTTCTGTAACTATCTCAGAAATTATTATTTCTAAATAATTTCTGAGAGTTGCACAATTCGATCTCATTAAAATTTCTTCCGGGTACACGCGCTTCTTTTGTCTCTTCTTTTTATTTTTGGTTTCATAGCGTACTAAAAGTTATTTTCGATTGAGGTTCGTGTCTCGAAAAAACATTGAAATAAGTAGCGTGAGGTGCTGCTATTGATTGTAGCCAACAGCCGCGTGAGGCGCTGCTATTGCACAGAAGAAACATTACCGAGGTTTGCAGTAAGATGTACTGCTAACTTGCAGACCATAACATCCCTCCACCCTCAGGGGAAGAAAAAATTAGTATCGCAAAGCGATAGTAATTTTTTCTTTTACAAATTCGTTTTACTAATTTTGTGAGTGGTACAATTTATGTCCGGTTACGTTTGTTTTTCTTTCTTAAATCTACTTATGCTAGAAGTATTCTATACATTACTATGCTTCTAGTTGGATAACATTTCTACGTATAAAATATAAAATTCTTAAAATTCAGGTGATCTTCTAATATAACAATCCGCCGTGTTTCCCAGTTGTTCGTTGAATTGCCTTTCGTGTGTTTCTCATGGAGTTACATCCGGTGCGTTGTTAACACCCTTCCCTCTTTCACTTGGGTTTTATTCCATCGGTTTTTCTTCTGTTTAGCAAGTAATACAGAATCTAGTTTGTTGTTCTGCATAAACCCAAATGTTTTGAACTGTCCTTTTGTGTGTTTCTCATACTGTTGGTCATATTGGAAATGGTTGTGATGATATCCGTTTGCGATTATAGTATTGTGGATTATTTTAATGGAGTGGATTAGATCTTGTCCCAAATATAAATGAGTCGCCTATGCATGGCTCCCTCATTGTCACTTCGGCGTTTGAAGTTTATAATACCCCATAAGTTTCCACTCTTTTTTGTCGTTTTGATAATGTGACAATTTTTCTCTCCTGACTGAGTTCCCTCTTTAGATCCTCAATTCGTTTTCTACCTACTGTAAGGCTGTCCATTATCTTTAGTTTATCAGTTATAGTAATGGGTTTTAGGCGATAGTCAGTCCGGTTATCCGTAAGTGACATATCCCAATTTTCACTAAGTGTCTTAACTAAAGTTGTGTGGTTGGGTGTTTTGTGGTCCTCATAGAGTGTAGAGTTTACGTTACCATTGTAACGTAGAATAATTTCGCTATTACTAATCTCGCAATTTTCCTGAATTTTTAACTTGCCAAACCCAGATAACTTTAATGTAGTAATTGATTCACCGCAACGAACTGTGAAGTTAGTTTCTTCTCGTAATTTGAATAGCCATGCATTTTGTGCTAATAGCTTTACTATTATTCCACTACTCGCTGGGGTTGCCACCTGTTTGCATTTCTCTATATCTACATTGTTATGATGTAGGAGAGATATCTCACATATATTGCTATTCCCTGTTATAAATTTCCCTGATCTTTTACAAATTCTCATTGCTATCTGTTTTCCTGTTGTGACAAAATTGCAATTATTTAATTCATTGTCTGAAAGCCCTATAAAAATCCAGTTTGATGTCGATTCTGCTAAGAAATCGAAAACGTTCTCGGTTGAAACGTCCCAGCTCCCTTTAAGAAAAATGGGTATAGAATATGGTTTTAGAATTGTATACCTTTCCTCCTCCGGTAGGGGAATCCTAATAACTACTATTAACTTGTTCTTTTCGCGGAATGTCCTTACTTGTGCCATTTGGTGGACCTTAAAGCTGTCTTCAATGACCCACCTCGTTTTTCCGGATAAATCTAATGTCTTAGCGGAATTTTTATGTTCTTCTTGGCTTAAAATGGCCGGATGTAATATGCCTTGGCTCAGATCATCTAATACTGCCATCTCTACTAGTTGCTGCTCTTGTATCTCAATGAGACTAGCTTCCAATGCGGACTGTACTTGTACCATTCGCAGCGCCAATTGTACATTCTTCAGTACCTTTTCATTTATATCATTTATTGTAATTTGTTGTTCAACGGCTCGACTTAATTCGCCTTGCATCGTGTTAATTCTTTCAACCGCTGCCGTGATTGGTTTGCCTGACATTTCGAAGCAGTGCAAACTCGATCTCAAACGAAGTCAAGGGAGCAATCGGAGGAAAATCAACTTGCTCATGTAGATGAAACCACAGAGAAGGAACCAACAAAACCTTTAGAAGATAACATTACAATATTATCCGATCCTGTTAGTTTTCTTACGTTGTATGGAGTAGACGTGTTTTTCGGCTTGTCGGACTTTAGCATTGTTATTGCCAGTAAATCGTGGAGTTTCTTTCTGTATTTGGTTACAGTAAATCATTAATCAAGCGGGCATTGAATAGTGATTTTTGAAGCGATTTAAAACAAAAAACATTAAGTTCAAATTGGGCACTTCGAGTTTTATTTAATTTTATTTAATTTTAATATTAAAGTGTCATAATAATAAGATGAGCAACACAAGATCAAAAACGGTACTTAAAAGTGTCGCTCTCCCAGTGCTCGCTTCCTCTCCCTCCTCAAATTCTCCGTCTTCTGCTGTTGCTCCGTACCTCACCTTACAAAGCCTTGATGATCGTCTAGAGAAACAACGGTTATATTTTACTGAGACGATTAAGAGTGAGTTTTGCAAATTAAGAGAAGAGCTGAATAGCAAAATTGAATGTGAGATGAGAACGTGTCGAGAGGAATTTAATGTCAGAATCGCTGCTGTGGAGAAAAGTTTTAATGTGACACTCTCGCAGTATAACACTGCCCTAACTGAGACCAGAGATCGGGTGACCAAACTGGAAACTGAACATAAGGAGATTTCATCTTTAAAAGAAAACCTTGAATTTGTAATGAATAAGCTACATAATATTGAAATTAGTGCAGTTTCCGCAGATGCTGTTCTTTTTGGCATCTCTCAACTTAATGACGAGAATCTTTACAACATTTTTAATAAGTTTTGCTCAAAAATTGGTCTTCAAGAAATGTCCATTAAAGGCATTTTTCGTGCATTCAGTCGTGCTCGGAAAAGTCACACTGCGACTAATGTTGCCTCCTCTCCGCCAATCATTATTCAATTCCGTAATGCTCATGAGCGTAACATTACTTTGAAAGCAGCTTCTACATTCCGGAGAAATGCCCGCCGACCATTTCATCTTAGAGACATAAACATTTCATCAGACTCTGCATTTTACCTTAATGAGAGAGCTTAACCAAACAGAATCGCTCTTTGATCTAGCGAGCTATTAACCTCCGGAGGAAAAAACAAATCTTTGCTGCTTACTCTCAGAGTGGAAGGATTTTCGTTAAAGTGTCAAAGGAAGCAAGGAGTTTTGAAATAAATAATACCGAGCAACTCAATGCTATCGTACTTGAGCACCTAGTCGATTGCGAAGTGAATTGTACAAACGATACATCGAATAGCCGCAACACGAGTTTCTGAAATTTTTGAATACTAAAATTTTTGAATACTAAAATTTTTGAATACTAAAAAGTTTTATAGTCATAGTATGTACATTAGCTGTCATTTATTCCCTCTTATTATTTCTTCAACTCACCTTCAAATATTCTTTTTCTCTTCATTTACCTTTAAACTTTCGAAATGCAACATACGACTTACCTTCTTTTATACTCTAATAGTGTGTGGATCTGGTTGTGCACTAAAATCATTTTATAATAATAGATTTTCCTCGTAGCGGTCTCAATATAAAGTCTGATAATACTCATAATAACTTGGCATTCTTGCTGAGAGTGCTAAATAGGCATCACAGTGGTCTCCGTATTTGTCATCTGAACGCTCAGAGTCTTTGCCCGAAAATGGATGAATTCAGTCGTACCTTTACGAGCTCTTTGGTTGATGTTATTTGTGTCACGTAAACTTGGCTTAAGCCTGATGTGCCAAATGTACTCTGTAACCTGCAAGGTTTTAATATTTTTCGGTGCGATCGCCTTCAAAGAGTTGGTGGTGGTGTGGCAGTTTATGTCCGCAGTGGTTACAAAACTAAACTAGTTTGCAAATCAGAACCAGGCTGCTCTTTGGAGTATATTTTCGTTGAAATATCAAATATAGAAAGAAAGGTTTTACTCTGTTCGGTATATAGGCCCAATAAACATGTTTCGTTGATCCCGCTGCTTTCTGCGCTAGAGCAATTCAGCTGCAGTCTACCGGATATCATAGTATGTGGTGATTTAAATTGCAATTTGTTAAATCATTGTGAGTCAAAGTCGTTTGTTGATTATATGCATTCACTGGGATTAATTCCTGTGAATCAAACTTTTCCAACGCATTTTAGTAACTCATCAAACAGTTTAATTGATTTACTTTTTGTAAGCAAGTTTAATGACGTCAAATATTATGACCAATTATCAGCACCTGGCTTCTCTCGTCATGATCTTTTATTCATAACTTATAAT
This sequence comes from Physocephala rufipes, assembly GCA_963966595.1. Classification (NCBI taxonomy): domain Eukaryota; kingdom Metazoa; phylum Arthropoda; class Insecta; order Diptera; family Conopidae; genus Physocephala; species Physocephala rufipes. Next base: position 9,612,689 of record OZ016504.1, on the reverse strand, counting down.
TTTGAATGTTGCTCTCATGACATGATAATTAAATACCGTGATTTTAAAAATATAAATTTAACTGAGCTTGGATGTGACATTCAAAAAATTAACTGGGAAAATATTTATTATATGCCTCAGGTTAATGAACAAGTAGAATTCTTTACACAGAAGATAATTTTTCTCTATAATAAATACATTCCCTTAAGAACTAAAGTTCTGTCTTCAAAAAAACCAGTTTGGCTAACTTCGAGTATCCTTGCACTTATGAAAGAACGTGATACAGCTTATGCCACTTGGAAAAAGTATAAAATTGAAGAATTTTATGGACGATATCGTCGTCTTCGTAATCAGGTTACAACTCTACTTAGACATAAATCCACCTACTTTAAAAATAAACTTGAAAACTCATCTCCTGGTAAACGTTTGTGGAATACTCTACGTAAATTGGGCATTTCAAAGCAATAAGATTTTTCAGTGGCATCAGTAGATTGTAATGATCTAAATGCAAAATTTCTTTCTTGTCACGCTCCAAGTGGCGATGAATCTTCTTCTATATCATCCAGGATATCCAATTTTGTAGCTCACGGTAGCTCATTTGATAACTTCTCTTTTACTACAGTGTTGAATTATGACGTTGTAAATGCTATAAAAGGCATAAAATCTAATGCAACTGGTATAGACGATATCAACCCGAAATTTGTAAAACTTATTTTGCCTTTTGTCCTACGTTATATTACTTACATTTTTAATTCCATAATCACTAGTTCAACTTTTCCAAGTCTTTGGAAATCTACTAAAATTATTCCCATTTCTAAAAATTCTGGCTCTAGCGTGGATTTCAGGCCAATTGCAATTGTCCCATATTTCTCTAAAGTTTTTGAGAAAGTTTTGTTTTTCCAAATCTGTAGCTATCCAAATCCGTATTTTCCAAATCCGTAACTAAATACCAATCTGGCTTCAGACCAAAAAGAAGCTGTTCAACTGCACTTCTTTCTGTAATTGAAGAATTAAGGCGATCACTTGATAACGGATATGTTCCTTTTCTTACTCTACTGGATTTCTCTAAAGCTTTTGACACTGTTCACCACGACATTCTCATCATCAAGCTTTCAAATAATTTTAATTTCTCCACGCAAAGCTGTAGTCTATTATCATCCTATCTAAGGGATAGATATCAGTGTGTGGATGCTAATAACACTTACTCAAGCTTCTTACCTGTTATTAGATGCGTTCCCCAAGGAACAATACTGGGACCTATACTCTTTACAATGTACGTTAATGATTTGCCGTCAATCATTGTACACGGTTCGGTGCATATGTATGCTGACGACGTGCAGCTAATATATAGCTGTCCCTTAGCAGCCGTTGGTGAAGGATCTTTACTTTTAAACTCAGATCTTTCGCATATTAATAGTTGGGCCAACCAAAACTGTTTGCGTCTCAATAGTGCCAAATCAAATGTGATTGTAATATATAAAAAAGCGTTGCACACTTCAAATTTTCCAGTAGTGAGCGTTGGCCATGAGAAGATTGCATATGTTACTTCTGCGAAAAACTTAGGTGTTATCTTCAATCAAACACTTACATGGTCGTCTCATATTGACGCTTCAATTGGGAAAATGTACTGTGGTCTTCGTAATTTATGGTACCTTCATCGCTTTCTCCCTAAGTCAATTAAACTAGTGTTGGCAAGATCTCTCTTGTTGCCCATATTATTATATGGTTGTGAAATTTTTGGTAATATGGACTATATTTCGAAGAAAAAATTTACTGTGGCTTGTAATAATATTGCGCGTTTTGTTTTTGATGTCGGTCGTTCTGATAGAATATCAGCGTTTACGAGTGAGCTGTGTAGCTGTTCGCCTATTAATTTACTTAAAATGCGTTCCCTTTGCCAATTGCATAGTATTATATATACTGGGCAACCGGACTATCTGTTTGATAATTTGCGTTTCTTCCAATCCCGGAGAACTCTTATGCTGGTACAGCCGCGTTACTCGCTGTTGACTTCGAAGAGACAGTTTTTTGTGAGTGTTATTGGTTTATGGAACTCTTTACCTCATTACTTAAGGTCTATAAAAAGTAAAGCCAGATTCAAAGCTGAGCTATGTTTGTATTTAAATAACTAACTATAGGGTTAAGTCGTATGTGCTATCTAAAGTTCCTCCTTTCGTCCTCTTCTCGCTTTTTTTCCCCCACCACTTCCAGTTTATCTCCTCCTTCTATTTGTAGGTTAAGTTATAATATTATAATAAGTGGTCATTTAGAATTGAATTTTGAAATTGTTAAGGCTCCCACATATTTATAAGATTTTTATTATCTTAAGTGGAGAGTGAAATGTATAAATGAATAAATAAATAAATAAATAAATAAGTGTCTTCCTAGCAAATAGGGCCTATAATTTTTTGTGGCCCATACAATGGCTAAGAATTCGCGTTCTATTGTCGAATAACGCTTTTCTGCGCAGTTGAGGGCTCTACTGGCGAAAGCTATTGGTTTATCTTCGCCTATTTTCCCCTGAGATAAAACTGCTCCCAATGCTTCACTGCTCGCATCCGTTGTTAGAATGAACTCCTTATTAAGATCAGGGTAAGCTAACACTGGCGGGGAAATTATTGCTTCTTTTAATCTCTCGAATGCTTTTTGACAATCTTTTGTCCACTCAAACACAGAATTTTTTCTCATGAGTTTATTAATAGGTAGTGCTATTTTTGCTGTGTCTCGTATAAATTTTCTATAATAGTTTACTAAACCCAAAAATGCTTGAGCTTCCTTTTTGTTCCGTGGGGGGTTGATATTCTTGACGCATTCTACCTTTTGGGGGTCTGGTAAAGCGCCCTGTTCTGAACACTTATCGCCCAAGTAGACAACTTCGCGACGTAAAAATTGGCATTTCCCAATGTTTAGGTTTAGATTATTTTCTCTAAGAGCTTTAAATACAAAAGGAGCTGTTTATAACCAATAATAAAAGAATTGTTACTATAAGTATCAAACCTAATAAACGTTGTACAAGAAAAATTAACAAAGTGTTTTGGAGTTTCACCGGACCACGGAATCTCTCCCTCCGAACCTACAACATATTTGGCGGTTCGGAGGGAGAGATTCCGTGGTCCGGTGAAACTCCAAAACACTTTGTTAAGTTTTCTTGTACAACGTTTATTAGGTTTGATACTTATAGTAACAATTCTTTTATTATTGGTTACAAACAGCTCCTTGAAGCACTTCACAATTTCTTTCTTAATAATTATTTTGTTTTTTAATTTTATCTAATCGTTTACAACTCTCTATTCACATCTCCGCATTCACAACTCGGTATTCACAACTCCGTATTCACAATCTCCTATTATCTTTTTGTTGGAGGTATTTTATAAAATATTTTTGGGAATGCACACACTTATCTACATATAAAAAATACCAAAAATGCAACAATCTCAGAAATTATTATTTCTGGTAATTTCCGGGTGCGTCTGCATTTTTAGTTCCAAATTTTAATATTTCTGCAACTATCTCAGAAATTATTATTTTAAAATAATTTCTGAGAGTTTCACAATTCGATCTCATTAAAATTTATTCCGGGTACACGCGCTTCTTTTGTCTCTTCCTTTTATTTTTGGTTTCATAGCGTACTAAAAATTATTTTCGATTGAGGTTCGTGTCTCGAAAAAACATTGAAATAAGTAGCGTGAGGTGCTGCTATTGATTGTAGCCAACAGCCGCCTGAGGCGCTGCTATTGCACAGAAGAAACATTACCGAGGTTTGCAGTAAGACGTACTGCTAACTTGCAGACCATAACATCCCTCCACCCTCAGGGGAAGAAAAAATTAGTATCGCAAAGCGATAGTAATTTTTTCTTTTACAAATTCGTTTTACTAATTTTGTGAGTGGTACAATTTATGTCCGGTTACGTTTGTTTTTCTTTCTTAAATCTACTTATGCTAGAAGTATTCTATACATTACTATGCTTCTAGTTGGATAACATTTCTACGTATAAAATATAAAATTCTTAAAATTCAGGTGATCTTCTAATATAACAATCCGCCGTGTTTCCCAGTTGTTCGTTGAATTGCCTTTCGTGTGTTTCTCATGGAGTTACATCCGGTGCGTTGTTAACACCCTTCCCTCTTTCACTTGGGTTTTATTCCATCGGTTTTTCTTCTGTTTAGCAAGTAATACAGAATCTAGTTTGTTGTTCTGCATAAACCCAAATGTTTTGAACTGTCCTTTTGTGTGTTTCTCATACTGTTGGTCATATTGGAAATGGTTGTGATGATATCCGTTTGCGATTATAGTATTGTGGATTATTTTAATAGAGTGGATTAGATCTTGTCCCAAATACAAATGAGTCGCCTATGCATGGCTCCCTCATTGTCACTTCGGCGTTTGAAGTTTATAATACCCCATAAGTTTCCACTCTTTTTTGTCGTTTTGATAATGTGACAATTTTTCTCTCCTGACTGAGTTCCCTCTTTAGATCCTCAATTCGTTTTCTACCTACTGTAAGGCTGTCCATTATGTTTAGTTTATCAGTTATAGTAATGGGTTTTAGGCGATAGTCAGTCCGGTTATCCGTAAGTGACATATCCCAATTTTCACTAAGTGTCTTAACTAAAGTTGTGTGGTTGGGTGTTTTGTGGTCCTCATAGAATAATTTCGCTATTACTAATCTCGCAATTTTCCTGAATTTTTAACTTGCCAAACCCAGATAACTTTAATGTAGTAATTGATTCACCGCAACGAACTGTGAAGTTAGTTTCTTCTCGTAATTTGAATAGCCATGCATTTTGTGCTAATAGCTTTACTATTATTCCACTACTCGCTGGGGTTACCACCTGTTTGCATTTCTCTGTATCTTCATTGTTATGATGTAGGAGAGATATCTCACATATATTGCTATTCCCTGTTATAAATTTCCCTGATCTTTTACAAATTCTCATTGCTATCTGTTTTCCTGTTGTGACAAAATTGCAATTATTTAATTCATTGTCTGAAAGCCCTATAAAAATCCAGTTTGATGTCGATTCTGCTAAGAAATCGAAAACATTCTCGGTTGAAACGTCCCAGCTCCCTTTAAGAAAAATGGGTATAGAATATGGTTTTAGAATTGTATACCTTTCCTCCTCCGGTAGGGGAATCCTAATAACTACTATTAACTTGTTCTTTTCGCGGAATGTCCTTACTTGTGCCATTTGGTGGACCTTAAAGCTGTCTTCAATGACCCACCTCGTTTTTCCGGATAAATCTAGTACCTTAGCGGAATTTTTAAGTTCTTCTTGGCTTAAAATGGCCGGATGTAATATGCCTTGGCTCAGATCATCTAATACTGCCATCTCTACTAGTTGCTGCCCTTGTATCTCAATGAGACTAGCTTCCAATGCGGACTGTACTTGTACCATTCGCAGCGCCAATTGTACATTCTTCAGTACCTTTTCATTTATATCATTTATTGTACTTTGTTGTAATTCGCCTTGCATGTTGTTTTGTAATTCGCCTTGCATCGTGTTAATTCTTTCAACCGCTGCCGTGATTGGTTTAGCTAATTCATCAAAATTTGTCTGCATAACCGTAACTTGTTTTTGCAGTAGATCGTAATGTTTATTTTGGTTAACATCAAGTTCTTGAAGATGCTGGTATATTCTATCGGCGTCCTTTTGATCCACTGTACCGAAGGCCCAATTTAATGCTTCTCCAACGAAGTTCAGTGCTCTTTTTGCTCGACTCTTAGTCCCTGGAGAGCTAGAGTTGATTATCCGTTCGTTGTTTCGTAACCGCTTAAGGATTGTCCTCATGGTTTCATCAATGGCTCCGCAAATGCTAGTGAAATCAAAAACTAACAAATCCTGATTAATATTACCGCACGTGGTCCTCATTTTTATCGTATATTCTTCCAGACGTGTTACCAAACTAATGTAATCATAAGGCTCGAATTTTGTGAATACGGTCCATTCATCACTAAAGAATATTGCCTCGCCCATCTTCTCAAAGTAAATTGGAGTTAGTGGTATGTTCGCTATCACTATAGGTGTGTTCACCACACTTCGGATTACAACCAATATGATTAGGATTGTCTTCATTATTATTCCTATTTCTGTGGAAAAGCAGATAAAAATATAAGTATATTACGTATATAAAAAAAATATTCGTGTACTCCTTTACAAAACCCCTATAATTAAAAACTTAACATATTTGTTCGAAAAAAAAAATTTTTTTTGTCTCATGTATTGTACAATTTGAGTAAATTATTATGGAATGGTTTTTCCTTTCCCCTAATAACTATTACAGTGGTAACTGGTGACCTTATTTGAGTTACTTTGTAAGGTCCAATCCAAATTGATGAAAACTTATTTTTCCGTGCTTCATTTTTCAAAAGAACTTTATCTCCTATCTTGAATGCGACGGGGTTGGAGCCCTTGTCATATTGTTTCTTCGATTTCTGTTTTGCTTCATTTTGGTTTTGTCGAACCAACTCATGGGATCTCTGAAGTTGATATTTTAAAATTTTCGAAGGGTCATGCGCATTATACACGGGTCCGCACTTCCGCTTCAGGTTTGTTGGAAATTCTGAATCAAAACCGTACAATGTACGAAAAGGCGTTTGTTTCGTAGTTATGTGGGGTGTATTGTTGTGCACATGCATCGCTGTTGAGAGCCACTGATCCCAGTTAGAACCATCTTCTTTTGCGAAACTGCGTAAATACTCGGCCAATGGTCGGTGACTGCGTTCCAAAGAACCGTTCGCTTGCGGATGATATGGGGTTATGTGCAACTTTTTTATTTCTAATAGTTTGCATATATCCGAGAATATCTTTGACACGAAATTGGTGCCGTTGTCTGTTACCAAGACCTTGGGGGTGGAGTAACGAGTAATGATTTCATCAAAGAATGCTCTTGCTATTGTGGACGCTTATGCATCTGGTATAGCTACACATGCCATGTATTTGGAAAAATCATCCTGAAATGTAAGGATGTATTTATTGCCAGAAACAGTCTCCGGCAATATTCCGACTATATCCATGTGTACCCTATCGAAAGGTTTTTGTGGGGTATCCGTCAACACCAAAGGCATCTTAGTTAGCCGGCTACTTTTATTTGCCTGACATTTTGCGCAATTTTTCACAAATTCTTTAATTTGTCTTTGCATTCCAGGCCATCTGAATTGCATCCTGATTCTCATATATGTTTTCAGTGCTCCTTGGTGCCCTCCTAATGGCGTGTTATGGAAATCTTTTATTACTGTTTCTATCTCCTTTGGGTCGGATAATATTGTAATGTTATCTTCTAAAGGTTTTGTTGGTTCCTTCTCTGTGGTTTCATCTACATGAGCAAGTTGATTTTCCTCCGATTGCTCCCTTGACTTCGTTTGAGATCGAGTTTGCACTGCTTCGACGACGCTCTTAACTGCTTGAGGAATTCTACTTAAAGCGTCGGCATTTAAATTTTTGCTACCTGGTTTGTAAATAATCTCGAATTGATATTCCGATAGTTTATGTCTAAAACGTGCTAATCGTGAAGTTTGGTCCTTTAAGTTTGCTATTCTCTTTAACGGTTTGTGATCTGTTACTATCTCAAAGTGTCTTCCTAGCAAATAGGGCCTATAATTTTTTGTGGCCCATACAATGGCTAAGAATTCGCGTTCTACTGTCGAATAACGCTTTTCTGCGCAGTTGAGGGCTCTACTGGCGAAAGCTATTGGTTTATCTTCGCCTATTTTCCCCTGAGATAAAACTGCTCCCAATGCTTCACTGCTCGCATCCGTTGTTAGAATAAACTCCTTATTAAGATCAGGGTAAGCTAACACTGGCGGGGAAATTATTGATTCTTTTAATCTCTCGAATGCTTTTTGACAATCTTTTGTCCACTCAAACACAGAATTTTTTCTCAAGAGTTTATTAATAGGTAGTTCTATTTTTGCTGTGTCTCGTATAAATTTTCTATAATAGTTTACTAAACCCAAAAATGCTTGAACTTCCTTTTTGTTCCGTGGGGGGTTGATAGTCTTGACGCATTCTACCTTTTGGGGGTCTGGTAAAGCGCCCTGTTCTGAACACTTATCGCCCAAGTAGACAACTTCGCGACGTAAAAATTAGCATTTCCCAATGTTTAGTTTTAGATTATTTCCTCTAAGAGCTTTAAATACTTTTGTTAGTCTTGATGTGTGTTGTTCGAGGTTACTACCGTATACTACAATGTCGTCTAAATATACAAAGCAATCTATTCCTTGTAGGCCTGACAAGATACTATTCATGACTCGTTGAAAAGTAGCAGGTGCCCCTGTTAACCCGAAGGGCATTCTATTGAATTCAAAATGTCCTAATGTCGAACTAAGAGCTGTTTTTTCTCTATCCCCTTTATCCATTAAAACTTGGCGATATCCACTTGCCAGATCTAATGTTGAAAAATACCTACTGTTACCTAAGTGATCTAATATCTCATCTATTCTAGGTATTGGAAAAACCTGTGTGATGGTAGCTTCGTTTAATTTTCGATAGTCGATAACCAACCTCCATTTTTTTTCTCCTTCCCTATCACTTTTCTTGGGAACTAATAGTAGCGGTGAGTTCCAAGTTGAGGTACTCGAAGATATAATATCTTCCGCTAATAATTTATTTATTTGTCGATTAATCTCTTCTTTATGCGTGTGAGGTAAACGGTATTGCTTTTGGTTTATTGGTGGTTGATCTGCCTTTGTAGGAATTTTATGTTGTATTCCTGGTGTATATGATAATTGGTCTCCTTCTAAAAGGAAAATGTCGTTGTAAGTTGCACAGAGCTTAACTGTTGATTCTCTCTCTTCACTATTTAAGTTTTCATCTAAGCTAAGTTCCTCCATCAATATGTGAAACCTTTCTTCCAAATTATAGCTAACTATATTGCTTATTACGTTGCATGTATTTCCCTCACCATACTTGCCGAAATTACTGAATTCTGGTTGGAAGTGATCATTCATTATGAAATCTTCCTCTGTTGAATTTAAAACCGGAACTGTGACTGTGTCTTTTATAACTTCTACTAGAACTAGTTTCTCCCAAATAAATTCCTTCAGAAATCTGTTTTTTATGAACAATTACTGCTGGGTACTGGGTTTTAACTTAATTTGAATATTACTAATCGACCTTGCTTTGGCCATACTTTGAATTTGGCCTATTTCATTATTTAAAATATTTACTAGGGGCAACTTTATAATATATTCCTCTCTATTATTGAATAATTTAATATTCTTTTCTATGGTATTAATTATGGATTTGTGCCAAAAGATATCTGTTTGAATGTTTTGTAAGTGTCACTGGTGATTCACCAGGACTTGTAGAAATTGGCAATCGAGTACTTGAACCCGTTGCCGACAAAAGTTGGTTCCTGTCACTGAAACTGCCGCTGATACAATTCGTTTTTGTTACTTAGAACAAAACTGATAAAACTGCCGAAATTGACGAAAATGACAAGACAGCCGAGATTGACGAGAGTGACAAGACTAACTTTATTATTGTAAATTATTTCCTTATATAAAAAATTTATACAGTAAAAAAGTACAAAAGCTAGTAAGATTATAAATATAAGAATCATCAGTATTGTCATACATCATAAAAATTAATACAGTAAAAAGTACAAAACTAGTGAAATTATAAATATAAGAATCATCAGTATTGTGTAATAACGTACATGCGAATATATGCAAACAAAGAATTAAGCAAAATAAATTGGGTCAATGAAAGTCAACAACCTTATTGTTGACCATGCAATTTTTAATTCTTACTATTGAGTAATGATTTTGACGGTAAATGAACTAATCACCTAGGCAATTATGCTGACTCTCAGGTGAGGTCAGTGAACTAGCTACTGATTCGACTGAAATGCGCTTGTTTGCCTATTTCCGCATGTACATCCTCCCGCGCGTTGAAGCTAAGTCTTCAACTCTTCTTGGATGATGAATGCCGGTGAAGTTCTCACACGCTTCGGTTTTTGAGGAGGAATTTTTGATCTTTTGTAGTACTTTATGATTATCCATATAAGACCGCACATGATAGATATGGATATTAGCAATGCTGAGTAACTGACTGCATAGTGATGAGTGTTGTGGAATTGTAGTTGATCCGCAACGTTTATAATGTCCTTTGATTTCAACATCTTTTGCAATGCAGTGAGTTCCTCCAATTGTTTGTAAACATTTGAGGTACTTGTTTCGAATGTTTTGTTGATATCAGCAAAATTTACGATTGTAGTCAAGTTCCCAAATGTAGCGTACGATGTATGCATGGTGCTGTTAACTACAGGATGACCTCTGATTGTTATAAGGCCATTTCTTATTATGCAATTCGGTTGAATTGAGATCATGCCGGATTTGTTTAATTTAAGTTGGGAGATGCTTGCATCGCATACCGCAGTCATTTCAATAGGATTCTGAGTAGCGTATATCCATTGATTTTTATGATAAAGCTGAATCCATAAAAATTCGTTGAATTGTCTGGTTACTTTACAGTCTTTTGAAGTTCCGTTGTTTAGTAAACTTATCTCGCAGGAAAGGAACGTGGATCCTCTGCTGAACTTCGATTGTTTATCAACGCACATGTAAGTTGATTCCTTAATTGAAAGGCATGTTTTAAATTCAGCCAGACTTAATGGAAAATATTGATCTCTATGACTATTTGTTGCCAAAATTTGTGAATCTGTTTGAATCAATACCACTGTATTATTATGCTGTACTGGAATTGGTATGATTCGAAAAAGGTCAAAACGTTCCTGGTCTATTAACGGCAATTTTATCACGAATATAACGTGATGATCGGTGATGCCTGCTTGCGAAGTCATCAACCTGTAAAGATGCAATATATCATCTTCTTGAACAGGTAGTTGCTGGGATGGTGACAACTGATTTTTGATGTTGACTGCCTCCTGCCTTAGTTGTGATGGAGATAACAACAAAGGACTAATTTTCCCATGATGAGTGTCAGTTAAGACGTTAAGTATAGTCGTTTGTACTCTTTGCAATTCAGCTATAATTGTTGACATTTGTAGGGTCAAAGAGATAAAATTTTGAAATATTTTTGCCTGCTTTCCTTCATGGTTAACTGCATTAAGAATTTCCTTAGTTCGTTTATTCAATTGATTTAGGCGAGAATTTGTATCCTCCTGGTTCTGTTTTATAATATTAATAGTAGAATCTATTACTGAAGTATGCCTTTTAAGAACTTCGTTGATTTGAATTTCGTTGTTTTTTATTCTATTGATTGTTTTTGACATATCCTTCGCGTAATCAGAATCTAAGACTCCAAATAGCTTATTAGCAATATTTCCGATTATGTCCAATGCAGCACGCTTTTTTCGTTCTTTTTGAAGGAATGTGTTATCCAATTGTAAATCTGATGTAACATAGAGGTAATGGTTGACTAAAGATGAACAGTGGGTGTCCAGAGGAAGTTGATTGCAGAGATATTGCAGAGTGTCTGTTCCATTAATTAATATATTTATCTCTTTTCGTATTGGAGTGAGATCATAATAAACAATAAGTTTCCATTCTGCTGTTATCAAGCTAGTTGTACCAATATTCTCGAAATATAATCCTGGGTTATTATCGAACCTAGTCACGTTGATTGATTGTGTCAAGATTAATGGCAAAAATATTAACGATAATATGAGAATGACGGGAGAACTCATTGAAAGTTTTGGTCTTTTGCTTGGAAGCGGTTCTAGATGACTGGATTCGATGTTGCTTTCACTGCTTTGTGTTTCAATCGGCAATGGGGCTAACCTGTGAATTGGCCTTTTCCATACTCCTGATTTTGTTCTTACATCGACGACTCGAATGACGCCGTCATCTCCTTTGTAGGTCTTAAGAATCCTTCCCAGTGGCCATTGAAGTGGTGGTAAATTGTCTTCTTTTATAATGACCATAGTGCCTTCTTTTACATTTTCAAATTGTTGGCGCCATTTGTGTCTTTGCTGTAGTTCCTGTAGGTATTCACGAACCCAGCGTGTCCAAAACTCCTGCTTGAGTTGAGTTATCAATTTCCATCTTCTTGTGAGTGTTGTTTTTTGGTCCTTTAAATTTGCATCAGCTTGTGCTACTAGAGGCTCTCCAATCAGAAAATGACCTGGAGTGAGAGCAGTTAGATCTGATGGATCAGATGATATTGGCGTCAATGGTCTGGAATTCAAAATAGCTTCTGTTTCAACGATAACAGTTTCTAGCTCTTCATAAGTTAGGGAAGCTGTTGAAATGTTTTTAAGTAATAAATTCTTTGCAGACTTCACTGCTGCCTCCCATAATCCACCAAAATGTGGCGCTCGAGGAGGAATGAATTTGAAGTCAATCCCCCTTTGATTGCAAGTGTCAATGATTGTGTTTTTAGCTACATCTGAATAGATGACTGTATTAAGCTCTAGCAGTTGGTTATTTGCGCCTACAAAGTTAGTTGCATTGTCGCAGTATAATGTTTTACACCTTCCTCGACGACTTATAAAACGTTTGAGAGCAGCAATAAAAGCTTCCGTCGTTAGGTCACTAACGACTTCTAGATGCACTGCTTTTGTCGCGAAACAGCAAAAAACTGCAACATACACCTTATGTGGTCTTTTACCTCTTATTTTATAATGTACCCAGAGTGGACCCCAATAATCAACACCCGTGTTAAAAAATGGTTTCGCAGGTGTGATCCGGTCTTTTGGTAAATTTCCCATCACCTGGTTCATTAGCTTCGGTCTAGCCCTTGTGCATCGGACACAGTTGTGGACAATATTGCGTGCTGTTATTTTTCCCTTTATGGGCCAATATTGCATTCTGACAAGAGATAAAAGAGTCTGCGGACCACAATGCATGTTATCCTCATGAATCTGTTTAAATATCAGTTTAGCAATTGAATCGTTATAAGGAAGAATGACGGGGTGTTTTGCATCGTATGACAATTCTGATGCTTCTAGTCGTCCGCCAACACGAAGTATACCAAGATCATCAATATATGAACTGAGCGTGCTTAACGGACTACCATTCGGCACTGCTTTATGCTTCTTGAGGTGTGCTAAATCTTCACTAAAATCTGAAGTTTGAATCGTTTTCACTATGATCAACCACGCATTATGAAGCTCTTCTTGTTCCAAAGCCGTTTGTGAAGACCTGTTGCTTTTGCATTTAAGTTTATTGATGAATCTTAGCACAAATGCGACAACTCTCACAAGAAATTTAAATGAATTTTTATGATTTATTTTGTAAATGAATTCTTCTAATCCAGTTGAAGTCGTAATGGTGAGTGCAATTTTCTTCTGTCTTTTTTCCAGATCATTTTCTATTAGTAGAGCCTTCGAGAATGGTTGAGGCATAATAGAATCAGATCCATGAAGAAATAATGGGCCATAGAGCCAAAGAGTGCAGGATAACAGCTTTTCTGGAGTCAGTCCTCTCGAAAGTAGATCTGCAGGATTGTGGTGAGACCTGACATGATTCCACTGGCTCACAGTTGATAATTGCTGAATTTTTGATACACGGTTAGCAACAAATGTGTGAAAAGATGATGCTGTCGAATTTATCCATTGAAGAACTATTTCAGAGTCGGTCCATAGGAACACTGTTGCATTTTTTAATCGTAAGTCCTTATAAACCCTTGCTGCTAGTTCCGCTCCTAGTAAAGCGGCGCATAGCTCCAAACGTGGCAATGTTTGTGTCTTGAGTGGAGCAACACGAGATTTTGAACAGAGTAATCTTACTAAGACCTTATTGGTGTATGTCGAGCGGAGATATGCGACCGCCCCATATGCCTTCTCAGATGCATCTGCAAAAATATGTATTTGAATTGTTGAGGGCATTTGTGCATCCAATACATGTCTGGGAATCTGTTGCTGGTTTAATCTTAACAGATTAGATCGGAAAGAATCCCAAAACCGTTGTAACTCCTTCGGTATTTCTTCATCCCACGACAGCTTCATTTTCCAAAGCTGCTGGATAAATAATTTTGCAGTCACTACTACTGGTCCCAGAATTCCTAATGGGTCAAATATTTGAGCTAAGTTTGACAGCACTACTCGCTTGGTAATTGTTGTTATATCTGATACTTGTACTTTAATACAAAACGCATCAGCCTTTGGTATCCATGTTAATCCCAAAGTTTTTATTGATGATTTGTCATCGTGGTCGAAGTCTAAATCTACTTCCAATTCCTCTCGCGGAATCCCTTGAAGAAGTCTTGGATGATTGGCACACCACTTGTGAGGTTTAAATCCAGCACTTTTTAACAAAGATATAAGCTGGATCTGCATGTCAATTGCTGTTGTCAAATTGTCAGATCCACACAGACCGTCATCAACGTAAAAGTCATCTCTCAAAGCCTGCGCCCCCAACGGATGGCTTGCTGAATGTTGCATGGCTAAATATTGTAAACATTTAGTGGCAAGGTAGGGAGCCGAAGTAGTACCATATGTAACGGTTTGTAAACGATAATATTTAAGTTTTTCTGCCGGATCTCCTCTCCATAGTATTAACTGATAAGCCTGATCTTGGGAATCAATGATAACTTGCCGATACATTTTTTCGATGTCTGTAGTAAATACATATCTTGGAGTCCGAAAACGCAGCAATATTGAAAACAATTCGCTTTGTACCACAGGACCAGAATAGAGGATATTATTCAACGATAGGCCTGTTGATGTTTTTGCCGATGCGTCAAATACTACGCGTAGCCTTGTTGTGCTTTTCTCCGGTCGTAGAATGCAATGGTGGGGTATAAAATAATGCGATTTGGGTATATCGTTAGGTTGAATTTCCTCCATGTGGTTTAGTGATTCATATTCATGCATGAATCTGACGTAGTCTGCCTTTAACGCTTGATCTCTAGTTAGGCGCTTTTCTAACGCTAGAAATCTACTTAGCGCCATTGATTTTGAGTCTCCTAGATTTGAAGGATTGTCAGAAAATGGTAATCTGACAATGAATTTTCCTGATGAATCTCTACGGACGTTCTGATTGAAATGTTGTTCACAATGCCTTTCTGCGGCAGTGAAGTTGTTGCAAGAATCATTGAGATCATCCAACTTCCAAAACCGTTCAACTAGTTCATCAATGGTGACAAAACTTTCTCCGTGTATGGCACACGTTACAGAGTTATTAACATCCGAATTGACTTTTCCACATACCAACCACCCAAACATACTATTTTGAAGAATAGGTAAATGTTTTCCCAACTTTATTTGCCCAGGAAGTAGCAAGTCGTAGTAAAATTCAGCTCCAAGTAGTACATCAATTTTGCTTTTCTCTGAAAATTTAACATCTGCTAATGCAATATTCTCGGGAATATTCCATCCAGACGTGTCCAACGTTTGAGTTGGCTGAGGCGATACTATTTCCGGTAATACAAATGCTTCAAACCGCGAAGAGAATTTCTTGCTTAATGATTTCATTGTAAGGTTGACTCGATGTTTACTGTTCTTTATGTTTTTACCAATTCCTTCTATAGATATTGATCCTGAGAGAGGTTTAACTCCTAATTGTCTTATGAGCCGTTCTGAAACTAAGTTTATTTGAGACCCAGAGTCTAAAACGGCTTTAAAAGTGCTTGTTTGACCATTGTTTGCTGTGACCAAAATTTTTGCTGTTGCGAGCACAACGTAATTTTGCTTTGAAAAATCATTATTTGATGCGGCTAATGTCATTGATTGAGTTGTCTCATTTGAATTTACCACTGCTGTTGGTAATGTAGGCGATTCAGTTTTACTGATTTTTGATTTGTTGCTTTCTAAGTGGAGCAACGTGTTATGTTTCTGTGAACATTTGTTACAGTTTCGCGAAGAACATGCCTTAGATTTATGACCTGGTCGCAAGCAGTTGACACAAAGTCCTTGTTTCTGAATCCATTTTAGGCGATCTGGCACACTCATTTTTATGAATTTATCGCAATAGTATAGCGGATGATGATCTGAGTTGCAACATCCGCATTTTGAAATTTTAACATTGTTATGGTCTTTAATTACCGACGACACTGTTTTCGTGTTATGAAGTTTGTCCTTCCTTCCTACTGCTTCTAGTGAGTGGAATCTGTTTTGAAGGAAACTGAGGAAGTCGTCAATTGTCTGCAATTCCCTCGGATCTTTTAATGATTGCTCATAGAGCACGTGAGTTTGGCGATCCAACCTTTTAACAAGTATGTGCAATAAAAGTGGATCCCAATCTTTTGTCTGAATGCCTATATTATTTAATGCCAATAGGCTCTCCTGCACACTGTCGTGAAAATTCTTAACAGATGTGGCCTCTGGTGCTATTGCAGCCTGATCCAGTATTTTTTGAATGAGTGCTGTAGCCAAAACTCGCTTGTTGCTATATCTTTCGTTCATGATTTTCCACGCCGATGCATAATTTTCATCACTTAGTGGTAGATGTCGAATCAACCTTTCTGCTTCTCCTGAAATATTACTTTTCAGGTACCACATTTTTTGGACAGACGACATTTGTTGTTCGTGTATCATTTTTGTGTAGATATCATTAAACTGCTGCCATTTTAGATAATCACCGTCGAACTTTGGTATGGTGATTTTCGGTAGTTGTATGGACGATTCAATTCGATTGAACTGTTCTGCTACAGGAACAAGTTTTGGCGTTTCCAACGATATACGATGGTGTCGTATAGTCTCCTCCAGTGCAATGTATGCCTCCATATCATACCCAATGCCTCTTGGATCAGTGCATTGCTCACATATTGTGTAGTTCAGGTTTTCGATTTCATCCCAAAGTTTGTTAATTGATTTCAGCTGAACTTCCTTGTATGTTGGGGATAAGTCTTCCGTCTTTTTCATGCCAGCTATAAGACGCCGTAAGGATGCGGAAATAGCTTCCTGTCTCCTCATCATGGCTTCAATACGCGAGTTGTTGGAAACGTTGTCTTCATTCTGCCTTGAGATAACTGGTACATCCATCGTTGCGGTCAGTAATGGAGATGCACCTCTATCCACACGTTTCTTCAAAGACATAATGCCTTCTTCAAAAATCTTGCTATACTGCTCGTATAGTTGTTGTATTTTGCCGTAAAAGTCATTTGTGAAATACTCATTGTCCAATGGAATTTCCTTCAAACTTCGAATTTCGTTGTCTGCGTCTTCGAAATTTGACCAAGCGTCATGTAGCTGCTGCTTTCGAGTCTCAAAATATTCTACTTTGTCCTTTCGACTGGGAGAATCCTTTTTGAAATTCGTTATAATTGCTTGAATTCGTTGGCCAATTTTTGACTGCTCTGCCAGCAACTTTTCGATAGTTGACGACATTGTTGATTGATGTTTGATTTTTTAACGTCGGGGTCACCAAATGTTTGAATGTTTTGTAAGTGTCACTGGTGATTCACCAGGACTTGTAGAAATTGGCAATCGAGTACTTGAACCCGTTGCCGACAAAAGTTGGTTCCTGTCACTGAAACTGCCGCTGATACAATTCGTTTTTGTTACTTAGAACAAAACTGATAAAACTGCCGAAATTGACGAAAATGACAAGACAGCCGAGATTGACGAGAGTGACAAGACTAACTTTATTATTGTAAATTATTTCCTTATATAAAAAATTTATACAGTAAAAAAGTACAAAAGCTAGTAAGATTATAAATATAAGAATCATCAGTATTGTCATACATCATAAAAATTAATACAGTAAAAAGTACAAAACTAGTGAAATTATAAATATAAGAATCATCAGTATTGTGTAATAACGTACATGCGAATATATGCAAACAAAGAATTAAGCAAAATAAATTGGGTCAATGAAAGTCAACAACCTTATTGTTGACCATGCAATTTTTAATTCTTACTATTGAGTAATGATTTTGACGGTAAATGAACTAATCACCTAGGCAATTATGCTGACTCTCAGGTGAGGTCAGTGAACTAGCTACTGATTCGACTGAAATGCGCTTGTTTGCCTATTTCCGCATGTACAATATCTCTGCCAAGTATCCCATCTCCTGGTAACCCTTGACAATCGTTACTTTATGTAACGTTAAATTAAGGTTTGGCCAGTCATAATGGGTCACTTTGACAGTACCCTCTGTACACGCAGTTCCTCCAAAGGCACCGTTTAATGATTTTATGTTTTCGTATGTAACCGGTGTACCTGCTTTTAGGGAACTTGATTTTATTAACCTTGTATCTGCTCCGGTATCCACCAGAAGAAAAAGCTTTCCATTAACTGCCTCTGCACATGGAATTACGACGAATACGTCATTTTCTTGTCCTTTTTTATCATAGTTCTCATTAATGTTATTATTTACCAAGTTACTTTTGGCTTCTTTTTCTATTTTCTTAGTCTCTTTTTCGATATTTTCCATGTCACTTTTTTCCGATTGCCATGTTTTACTTTTAATTATTCCCAGGTTCAAAGGGGCTAGCTCTCTTAGATCATTCTCTAACTTCGTTTGTTCACCTTTATTCTCAGTCGTATTCACTGTCATATTTGACGTATAATTCGGCTGATAGTATTGTATTGGCCTACTGTTACTTGTATTATTGAGTTTCCAGGCTATTGGCCGTGCCTGGCCCCCTTGTCGTTTCCCTGCAACATTTCCCAATTTTTTTTCGCTTGACAATTTTTCATTATATGTTCACTTCTATTGCACCAATGGCAAGTAAAGTTATTTAGTCCTGCAGTTTGCCTATTTGATTCCTTGTCGGTGTTTCGGCTTTCTGCTTGCGGTCGTCTGTTGTTACTACTACTCCCTCTGGGCGTCCATTGATCACTAGGTGGCCGCGAATTATGGTTTCCTACTTGCTTGCTACATTTCCGATTAGCTTCATGACCATATTTTAGACATTTTTTGCAGTAGGGTGTGTTTTTTCTTATCAGGCAGTCATCCCTCGTATGACCCTTTTTATTGCAAAAACTACACGTTACTTTCGCAATCACTTTATTGGAATAGAACCCGTTGTTCGTTTTCCCTTGTTCCTCTTTTTCATGAAATTTTTTTACGTTATTGTTGTACTGATTTGATGGACGAAAGGATTCTAGTTCGTCGGCTTGTAGGGTTCTTATTCCTTGCCCTTGTTGCTTGGTTGCAATTTTACGAACATCATCTGCGATTTGTACCGCTTGTTCTACTAATTCTTGCAAGTTTTTCCTTGGTGAACCCAGCATGTACAGTCTTAGAGTGCTGTCCAACAGACCTAGTTTGAATGACTTAGTGATTGACTTCTCAATTTCTGACCGCAAGGCTGTGTCAGCTTCTCCCTTATATGTGTTTGTAACAATATCTTCCGCTTGGGATTTGAGTGTGTTTAATCTCATTGCAAATTGTCTAATATCCTCATTCTGTAGTTGCTGAATGGTTTGAATATCCTCTAATACGGTGTCCAGTGACCGATATTGCAAGTAATTCTTTTTAATTATTTCAAAAAGTTATTCCAAGTTTTTGAATTGACAAGACCTCAATAAGTCATACGCATTACCATGCAGTCTTTGTTTAATACAGGCCAGGAAGTCTTGTGTTTCCCCCTGGTTAATACTTCTCTTTGCTAAATCGCAACCTTCTATAAATTTGTACACCTCATTACGGAGGTCAACTGATGGCGTTCCTGAAAATAGAGGTACTAGACGGCACACAGTTTTTGATATCTCTTCTATTCCCATTTCTGCTGTTTCCTTTCTTCTAAAAATCGTTTCCTTGGGATTTTTGTCCACTGCTAGTGCAGATGGTTCTTTATTAAATTGGGTCGTCTCATGTACTAACGCCAGTTCCTGTTTTAAAAACCTATTCTCTTTGTTGAGTTGGCTTATCCTTTCCTTTGCACTTTCCAAGTCCGCAATGTCCTCCCTTCGTGTTTGATTAGTATTTCGCCGAGCTGCTTCGTTTAATCCTGCGTCTTTCAAAGAGTTCCGCAATTGTTGATTTTCTAGTTCCAGCTCTTTCAGCAAATTTTCTTGAAGAATTCTTTCTTTTAAAAAACTGTCATACCTATTCTTTAAAGCAGTAAAGTCCTTCTTCCAAACTTCCAATTCCTTTGCTGTTGAAGTATGTCTTTGATCCAAAAAACTTAGCAATTCATCTAGTATTAAGTCTATTTCCTCTATTTTAGATACACTGCTTAAAGACCGGATTTTTTCCTTTATAAGAACTATGTTCTCCTTATTGCCCACGGCAGTGCTTAAATTCGTCCAAGTTTTTTCAACTAGTCTGTCTAGTTGTCCTATTAGATCCTTATATTTTGCTTCCAATTGAAAAAAACGGGATTCCCAGGTGTCGCCGCTAGCCATTAATCATGTTATTTTTTATATTAATAAAACTGATTTAATTTATTTATTTAAATTTATTTCATTTTAAACATTTTTTTTAAATTCCAGCTTAAAAAATCTAAATTGAAACTTTATTTTTTGTTTTTTATTCTGTTTTTATTCTAAATACAAATACAATAATAAACTTTTTTTAATGTTAAATTTCTTATTTAAGTGATTCGTAACGCATAAAATAAAATTGGAATATTTTTTTTAAATGCATACAACAGAATGTATCTCAGCATATCAGAATGTATCTAAAATAAATCGGGACTTTTAGCAAAGACGACATAAAAGTAGGTATTTGAAATACGGAAGAGGAAGAAGCTAAGAGAGAGGGAGGGTTGGTTTGAATTAATATTAACAATTAAATTCTTATCTAGAAGAAAAAAAATTTGCAGTCTTTACAACAAAACAAGCACAATTTAAAATTAAATGCATTTCTTTTCGAATCAAATAATTCAATATTGTTGATCGATCTTTTTGTCTCTACAACTACATTAAACACTTGTTTTCAATTTTTACGTTCATACTAATAAATTCTTTTAATATTTTTTAGTATTTTCACTTTTTATTTCCCTTTACGACAAACTTGAGATCCTACAAAAAACTTTAACCAAAAAAAACCTTAGCCTGCAATAATGCCACCTTTCCCAGTTTACACGAAGGAAAAAAAACGATCAACAATTTATAGAGAAAAAGGAAAAAATGCAACGATGCCGTTTCGCATTAAAATTCAAGTTCACTTACTTTTTTTTTAAATATTTATCATAAACTTTTTCATGTATTGCAAAATTTTTTATTTATTACTCACCTATTCTTACTCACCTGTTCTTGAAACCGGCTGCGCCAAATATGTTGTAGGTTCGGAGGGAGAGATTCCGTGGTCCGGTGAAACTCCAAAACACTTTGTTAAGTTTTCTTGTACAACGTTTATTAGGTTTGATACTTATAGTAACAATTCTTTTATTATTGGTTATAAACAGCTCCTTGAAGCACTTTGAATTTCTTTCTTAATAATTATTTTGTAATTCTTTCTTAATAATTATTTTATCTAATCGTTTACAACTCTCTATTCACAACTCCGTATTCACAACTCGGTATTCACAACTCCGTATTCACAATCTCCTATTATCTTTCTGTTGGAGGTATTTTATAAAATATTTTTGGGAATGCACACACTTATCTACATATAAAAAATACCA
This sequence comes from Physocephala rufipes, assembly GCA_963966595.1. Lineage (NCBI taxonomy): Eukaryota > Metazoa > Arthropoda > Insecta > Diptera > Conopidae > Physocephala > Physocephala rufipes. The sequence continues at coordinate 9,591,286 of OZ016504.1, read as the reverse complement.
AAAATGCAACAATCTCAGAAATAATTATTTCTGGTAATTTCCGGGTGCGTCTGCATTTTTAGTTCCAAATTTTAATATTTCTGCAACTATCTCACAAATTATTATTTTAAAATAATTTCTGAGAGTTGCACAATTCGATCTCATTAAAATTTCTTCCGGGTACACGCGCTTCTTTGTCTCTTCATTTTATTTTTGGTTTCATAGCGTACTAAAAATTATTTTCGATTGAGGTTCGTGTCTCGAAAAAACATTGAAATAAGTAGCGTGAGGCGCTGCTATTGATTGTAGCCAACAGCCGCGTGAGGCGCTGCTATTGCACAGAAGAAACATTACCGAGGTTTGCAGTAAGACGTACTGCTAACTTGCAGACCATAACAATGTTTATTTTTGATATAATTAATGGAATAATTGATTGTAGTCCTCTCTTAATGCTTATAAGCTTTTCTGTTCCTTGTAGACGGCTTCGTTCTATTTTCTATAACTATTTTCATGTTGCAACATGTAGGGCGAATTATATTGCCAATGAGCCCATTAATAGAATCTTGATTGCTTTGAATAATATTTATAAGGATTATAGTTTAGATTTTTCTTTTTCTAGAAACTCCTTTTATTATACGAGTTTAAGTATATTACTTTTAAGTTCATCTTAGTCTTTGATTTTTGTAGTAATCAAAGACTAATAATAAACGAAATGAAATGAAAATGAAATAAAATAGCACTTCGTGCAACAGGTTCGCCTTATTGGGCGATCTACTGGACAACTGTAGCCCACCGATCCTCAATGGACAGGATGCCCACATACCCAAGATTATATCGAAGCCACCCGCTCCAGAAACCAGGAAAGATAAGGTTCCCTCCAACCTCAAAATTAAGTTTTGCCCACCTATTATAATAAGAAATATAAATGTGTCTAGATTAGTCAAAGAGCTCAATACACTTAATCCCAAAATCAATTTCAAAATTTTTAATAAGGGTAAATTTAAAACTAAATTATATCTTGAAGACCCAGATGCTCATCAAGAGTTGATGGCTCATCTGAGATCTCGAAACATTGATTCCTTTTCCTTCACACCCCCTTCACTTAAACAAACCAATCTCATTATTAGAGGGCTTTACCACCAAGCTAATCTAGTCGAAATTAAAGACTATCTTGACTTGCTAGCTCCTGGTGCTGTGAGCAAAGTATCCAAATTCTCCACCCCTTTTCCATGGCGAATAATTATGATACGGGCCTTTTCGTGGTCACTCTGAACCCGGGGAAAAAAGCTGAAGAAATCCCTTTCAATCGGTTACTAATGTATCAAACAATCTCCTGGGAAGCGCCCAAAAATAATTCCAAAATCATTCAGTGTAAAAGATGTCAAAGTTGGGGTCACTCAGCTAGAAACTGTAACAGACCATACAAATGCGTCAAATGCGACCAACATCATCTGCCAGGTGATAGCTTTATTCAAAAATATGACACCTCGTCCCCGTTCTGCATTAATTCTAATAAGGTAGGCCACCTTGCCAATTTCAGGGGTTGCCCTACCTACAAGGAACACGCCGCAGGAATTAAAAAACAGCGAACCCTACAAAAAGAAAGAAATGCAGCCATATTTAACTCGGCTAAATCAGCTGTCAATAAACCAAGCCATACTTCCCCCAAAAAATCGTTACCAGCCTTTTTCACTCAGCTAAACCAAACCCTTACGTTGCACCCCGCTTCGCAACTAATTCCGATTTAATCACTGAATTCCTCAATTTGGAAAAATACTTCAAAGAACAAGTTTCTCTAGAAGACAGAATTTATAACTTTCTAGCAACTTATAGAACATTACCAAAGGATTTAGCTAAAGAGAGATTCTTCTCACTGTACAATGAAATTAAAGCCCGCAATGGCCCAAATTGAAATTTCATTCCTATTCTTTAACGCAAGATCTCTAATCGATTTTACCAAGAGATTGGAACTCAATAAAATCCTCTCTGTTAACAACATTCACATCGTATTCATGCAAGAATCACATTTGAGTGATTATTCCAATTGTTCACTTGAAAGCTTTACATTCATCAATGATAACTCAACATTTGGTACGGGTATAGCCATAAAAAAAGAAATATCCTTTGACCTCATAGAAATTCCCAACATCCAATTTCCTCATATTTTCATTTCAATAAAATTCCTCTTCCGTAACTCTTTGAAGAGATTTTTAGTTGGAAGTATATACTTCCCCTGCAACTCGACGGGCACCATCATTAGTGATTGTCCCTCTTCAATTCAACACATAGGTAAAGATTTTGATTGCGTAATAATTGGAGGCGATCTTAATGCAAAACATCCCTCTTGGGGGGATTGTACATGGAACAGCAATGGTAATCGGCTTCATAAATGGCTCCTAGTCAATTCCTCATTTAGCAGAATATGCGATACAAATCCCTCATTCCCAAACGGTTCTTCCTTCCTTGACCACTTCATCATTTCCTCAGACAGTTTCGTTCCATTAAACCCCAGCTACTCAATTTCCTCTCTCAGCTGCTTTTCTGATCACTTTGCCCTGAAATTAAATATCCGAATAGACGATTTCTCATTTCTGTCCTCGACACCTCGCAATTTTCCTTCTTTTGCCAATACTAACTGGTCACATTTCCAAGCAGATATAGATTCCTCCTTAGAGAATACTATGCCTTCAAGTCTCTGCAATATGAGCAACCATGACATTGAGGCCCACATCCTCAACTTTAACTCTATAATCCAAGAAGCCATTTCAACACACTCAGACCCTCCGTCTGGTAATAATAAATTCAACATCCCTCCCGATATCCAAAAACTCTTTAAGATTAAACATTTCTGGCAAAAACGTTTTAAGCCTCTGTTTCATAGAAACTTTAATAGATGTTCTCCTGAGTATCAATTTTTATCTAAGCAAATACAATTGCTGAAAATCATAATCACAGAAAAAATTAAGATTCATCAGTCAACAATCACCCATCAAAAACTTAGGTCAATTGGCCTATAAAGAAATTTATAAATTCGTTCGGAAAAAATCCAACACAGGTTGCAGCAAGCTCACAGTTGATGATAAAACACTATGAAATCCTAACGATATTGCAACTGCATTTATGCAACATCTTACACAAATATATAGCGCAAAACCTCTGGCCCAAGCCCTTCAAACAAATATCAATCAAATCTTAATGAACACCTTAGAATCGCTACCTCACCATATCTACAATTTTTCCTCGAACTTCTCCTCCCTCAACAACCCAGACAACTTTATTGTCCCAAATGATGTAATCGCTATTATCAAAAAAATAAACTCAAAAAAATCATCAGACACTGACCAAATTTCCAACTATATTATAAAAAAACTCCCACATAAAGCGATTCTCTTTTTAACTATAATTTTCAATAACTGCCTCAACAATGGGTATTTCCCTCTCAGTTGGAAAACAGCAAAAATTTTCCTAATTCAAAAAAGGCTAATCTTACTGACATTAACAATTTCACGCCCATTTCTATGCTTTCCAATCTGGGTAAACTACTGGAAAGAATCATCATTTCCAAACTGAATGCCTGCATAACTTTTGACTATATCCCTTGTTACCAATTAGGCTTCCAAAAAGGTCATACCACAACAGTTGCTCTTTTAAGATTTCACAACGATATCACCATTAACTTAAGAAAGAGATTTTGCACTGTAGCAATCTCACTAGACATAGAAAAAGCTTTTGACTGTGCTAATCATTCAGGTTTATTATACAAACTAACAAGCTTATGTTGGGACCATTTTTTACTCAAAATATTAAATAGCTTCTTTACAGATCGCCAATTTTTCGTAGAAATCAATGGCACCCCGTCAACTTACAAGTCTGTCACTAGCGGTGTCCCGCAAGGCTCTATCCTTGCTCCACTACTATATGATATATACATCCACGACATTCCGTACACAACTCCTGATTCCTCAATTATCCCGTACGCATACGACTCCTTGATCTATGCTCATGACGGCTCCCCCAGAAACGGAGACGGAGACGGAACAGCAGCAGCGAAAGCCGCACATCACTTATCGTTGATCAGTGATTTTTATAACAAATGGGGAATTAAAATCAATTCATCTAAATCCGCTGCTATTTGCTTCAGAAATGCTGCAGGTAAATGCGCCAGATACATTGTACCAGAAAGTAAGTCCCTCACAATCTATATGAATGGCTCTGAAATTCCCTTTAAGAATTCAATTAAGTACCTAGGGATCACATTTACCTCTCTATTAAAGTTTAATCTACATGCTCGCGCGTCATTAAATAAAGCTAACAAATTTAAACCCATGTTTTCCAGCCTGCTCTCTAGTAAACATCTAAGCCAGAGAACGAAACTTCTTCTATACAAACTGCTTGAAGCTAAGCTTCAAGCTAAGCTTAGCTTGAAGCTAAGCAGTTTACAATAGCTTGAAGCTATTGTAAACTGCTTGAGGCTAAATTTAAACAAATGTAAACAGATGACTTTCTCTCGTTTGCGTTCATACTCTGTCAATTATGTCATCCATGGTGAAGAGCTGAATGTTGCTGAAACAGTCGAAGACCTTGGTGTTATTTTTGATCGAAAATTGCGATTTAATGCTCACGCTGGGCGAAAGAATTCGATGAACCATATATTACAAAAACATTATATGTATCATTAGTGCGGCCTATTTTGGAGTACGCTTCGCCGGTTTGGAGCCCGAAAATTGCTTGTTACATCGCGCTAATTGAGTCGATACAGAAACGATTTTTGCTATTCTGTCTCCGCAATCTGCGATGGGATTCTAATTTAAGACTGTCATGTTACGAGTCGACGTTAAAACTCATTGATTTGCCGTCCTTGGTTAACCGAAGGATAATGCTGAATTCCGTCTTCGTTTTGAAATTACTGTATGGCGTCACGGTCTCTGCGCCTTTATTGGGCGACATTCATTTATTAGTTCCACGGCGTTCTTCAAGACATCATGATTTCATTCGGTTACCATTTTACAGATCGTCATACGCACAGAATGAACCACTTCGAAGTGCTTGTTCTGATTTCAACTTAGTTTTTTCAGTGGTTAATTTGTCGGATTGTATTTTTGTTACAAAACAAAAAATTTTGTATTATTTATTGTAACGAAGTTACCTTCTTTGTTGCCGGGGTATACTCGCCGGTGCCAGGGTCCTTATATTTGGCGAGAAAAAATAATTCTATCCTACCACAAGTAAAACAACGTCTTTTGTTTTCTTTGTTTAAAATTTCTTTATTTATTTATTATAATTATTTATAGTCTGCTTTTCCAGCAGCTAATTTTTAATTACAAAATATTTTTATCCTTATTAACTATTCGTTATTTTGGGTTACTATTACCAGGTTCTACTAAATAATTGCCGACACTTAAAAACACTCGGCAAATATTATTTCTACCAGGATTTGTTTATCAAGGAACAAATGTCGCCTTACTACCGCGGCTATGTCCTGTCTTTTTGCTCTTATATCCTCATGACTAAACCACCCTTCACATTTTAGGTCCAAATAATCCTCAATGGGGTCTAACAAAAGTTTTTCGGCGTACTCTAATGTATACACCCCACAGTCGTATCCGTTCGGCTGTTGTGGTGCCTTGGGTGCCTGCAGGAAAACGGCCTCCTCCACAAAAGACCTCGGGCCTTGTTCAGCTTTGCGTACTTTCCACTCTTCGTCTAGGTATTCGCGAATGTATTGCGCGACCACCTTGCGGGGCTTGACATGATTAGAGTCAAACTGCAGGATGCACGGGTACTTCATTCCCCTTCTGTTATCCTCTTTCACCCCCGTGAAGCTAAGACCGTTCAATCCGATGTGGGACAGGACCATTAAAAACCAGTGCTGGTTATGGTTCACTGGGATGAGCGCGTGGTCCATATTAAAGATGTCCACCTTCCTCGTCCATCGTTGAACCGACGCGTGGCGTTCTTTTTTTGACGAGTTTGGCTGGCTAATCTTATTATTAAAAAAGGTGCTGAAGACATGAGTCTTCAGTTGTTGTTGTTCTGGCAGTTTGTTTGCCATGACATATTTTAGCCAAAACTCGATTATGGCGTCATTTAGAAATCTGCCACCTGCTAACCGCCAATAATCTGCCATAATGAGGGTCACTCCTCCACGCCCAGGTGGGTATATCAGCAATGGACTACTCTCGTCGGTGCCGCCGGACGCCGGAAACGAGGGCGACACCGACCATTCTCCGCCTTCATCTAACCCTGTCGTGATGACTGTCACGCGACGTAGGGTACCGTCGGCCAAAGCTTCGGCCTATTCAATGTTGACGGTTGACATGATGTCGTCTAGTTGTTTGTTGAAAATTATCGACATTGTTGAATTTTGTTGTTGTTGTTGCGTTGATCTGGTAAATTTTGCTGAAAAGAAAAAGAATTGTACTAGCGAGATAATACTATTTTCTATCATGGACGACACGATGCTACGAGCTAGATTACACATAGAATCTACGCTACTTCGAACTACTAGGTTGGTTGATGTCTGTTTGTTCGTTGGTAGTTTGTTGATACTCCTTGAGATCTCTGATATGGGCTACCAGTTTCTTCGCATTATCCACGCTGCTCAGTTGGACAATAACCGGTGACGTATAACGTATGATTCCATATGGTCCATCGTATTTTGGAGCCAGTTTTGCTGTGAACTTGTGTGCTGCTTTGGATAATGGGTGCGTTTTAACTAGTACTAAAGTTCCGAATGCCGGATTCCACTCTCTTCGCCGTAAGTTGTAGTGGCGGCTCTGGTCTTTTGCTGCCCTCTCAAGATTTCTTCTCACGATGTGGAAAATCTCCTGTAATCTGTTCCCTCTGTACTCTGGACTCTGTGGTGCTGTTCCTGTGCCTGTGGTGACTTCGTCAAAAAGTGCACCTGGTAGTCGTGGTTCCCGTCCCTGGGTGAGGAAAGCTGGACTGAACTCCGTTGTCTCCGACGTCATGGTATTGATGGCCAATGAAATTTCTGGGATTAATTCGTCCCACTGTGTTTGCTTGTTGTTCGTAACTTGTGCTAAAATTCTCTTCACGTTCCTGTTTGCCCTCTCTGTTGGGTTCTCCTGCGGTGTATAGGGAGCTGTAAATTGCTGACTAATTCCGAGATCCTGCAGAAATCGACGAAACGGCCTGCCGCTGAATTGGACTCCGTTGTCGGTTACGAGCACTTTCGGTACTCCATATCTCGCCAGGATTCTCTCTCTAAAAGCCTTCTTCAGACTTGCCTTAGGGGTATTATCTCCGTCCATTTCGAGAATTTGTCGAAAAAGACTAGAATCATGGTATTCCCGTGTTTTGACCTTGGTAAAGGTCCGATGAAATCTGCGCATACAATAGACCAAGGCTCCTGTGGCAACTGGGTAAGCATCTTTCCAGCTACCTTGTCCTGCACCGGTTTGTACTTCTGACACGATTCGCAGCAGCGCACATGCTTCCTTATATCTCTAAACATACCTGGCCAGTAGTAACGGTTGATAGTCCTTGACACTGTCTTTCTAATTCCCGGATGACCTGCAATTGGAGCGTCGTGGTTTTCTTGAAGAACTCGCTTTCTATGATAACTAGGCACACAGAGTTTCCATTCCGCGCAATCTTCATCGTTTGACTGTCCAGGGATATGTCGATACAGTTGTCCGTTTTCAATTGTGTAATCGGGATACTTTTCTGGATTTCCTTTGACTTCTGTAATCTTTGTTGTGATCCAGTGACACTTTTCCTCGGTTGTTGAAACTTTGTTGAGACTTTCCGCAGGCTGCCTCGAAAGTGTATCGGCGACCACATTCCACTTTCCCTTTCGATACTTGACATCAAATTTGTACTGTTGTAATTCTAGTGCCCATCTTGCAATTCGTTCTGAGGGGTTCTCCAAAGGATTTAACCATTTCAGTGAGAGGTGGTCCGCCACCACACAAAATCGATAACCTTCTAGATATGGTCTCATCTTCCTAATTCCCCATACAATTGCAAGACACTCTTTCTCCGTCGTTGTGTAGTTTCGCTCGGCCTGATTTAATCGCCGGCTCGCGTAGGCGATTACTTTTTCACCATCTTCCCTATCTTGCGTGAGTACAGCACCCAATCCGTAGTTGCTCGCATCTGTTTGTAATGTGAATGTTTATGAAAAATCTGGACAGGTCAGCACTGGTGCTTCCGCGAGTTTCTGCTTTAACATTTCAAATGCTTGCTGCTGTTCTTCAGACCAATTCCAACGTTTACCTTTCTTTAACATGCTGGTGAGTGGGGCTGCTAACTCGGCGAAATCTGGAACAAAACGTCGGTACCATGATGCAATTCCTAGAAATCTGCGAACTCCCCTAACATCTGTTAGTGGCATAAGTTCTTTGATAGCTGCCACTTTGTCTGGATCGTTGTGAATACCTTGACGGCTAACTACGTGTCCTAGGTACTTCAGATCTTCTTTGAAAAACTCATATTTTTCTTTGTTAATCATCAAATTTGCAGATCGAAGTCGGTGAAACACTTCCCTTAAGTTAGCCATATGTTCTTCAAGTGATTTTCCAATCACGATGATATCGTCGAGGTACGCGAAAGCATGTGGTTCCATCTCTGGTCCAATTACTCTGTCTAATGCTCTTTGGAATGTTGCAGGCGCTGAATGTAGACCAAACGGCATTACGCACCATTGAAATAACCCCCTTCCTGGTACTGTGAATGCAGTATATTGCTTGCTCTCTTGGCTCATCGGTATTTGCCAGTAACCGTTTTTAAGATCGAGACTACTTATATATTTTGCATCACGTAAACGATCTAAAATGTGTTGAATCCGTGGTAGTGGGTATGCATCAGGAACTGATCGTGCATTAAGCTGTCGATAGTCGATGAAAAGGCGCCACTTTCCATTTTTCTTCTTTACCAACACAATTGGTGAGCTATAAGGACTTTTCGACGGTTGGATGTGACCCTTTTTCAATAACTCGTCTATTTCTTCGTTTATTATCGCCTGCATTTCTGGATTTTTGGGGTAATACCTCTGCTTCATTGGTCTGTCGACCTTCATTATTATTTTATGTGAGGCGAGATTACACGGTCCTTCCAGAGTGTCGAATTTTTTTAGTTCTTCATTAAGGAATTCATCTACGCTTTGATTACGATTTTCCGTGACTTTTACGACTGCCATACTTCCGCGTCTATCTCCACGTCTGTTGTTCGAAGTGTAGAGCATGCTATGATTTCTTCCGTTTGTGGCTTGGTCCCCAAAGTTATGGTTTCTCCACCACAGCTGAATGTAGCTCCGATGTTGGTGAGAAAATCGAGACCAAGAATTACATTATCCGTGGCATCGCGTAGTATTAGAAGCGGCATTGTGCATTCCGCTGTGCCTAATCGTATGGTAATGTTTAGAGCTTCTTTGATCACCTGTATTGTGCCGTCAGCCATTTTAACCTTTACGTCCGTCCTCGTGATTTCACCGACGACCATCATAGCTGCTATCTCGCTTATAAAACTCCTGGAGGCTCCTGTGTCAATCGTTGCAGTAATGAATTCTTGTCCCAAGGCGACCTTTGCATAAATTCTGTCTTTGTTGACTCCTAAACATTTCTCGGAATACGAGGAGTGGTTGGCTTCTTTGGTTCCAACAGCCCTCGCCTCTGTTGGACACCCAAGGCGTTTCCCGACGCCTTTCTGCAGCAATCCATTTAATTCCTTGTTTTCCACATTCCCAGCAAAACAACTTCCATTAGTTGCGGCAGTTCTGTCGGAAGTGGCCATTCTCACCGCATTTCCTGCAAGCGGTTCGTATATCTATTCTTGAATCAACTGGTATTGAAGACATCATCCGATTTGATTCTGGTAGCGGTCGTCGTTGAGTTGGAACCATGCGTGTAGATTCGGGCTCTTGCAGAGTTCCCTCAAAATCATCTGCGAGTGATATTAGTTCCTCTAGTGATGAAAAATCGCTTCTTCTGATATATAGAAGATAGTCCCGCTGACTATTTCTATACATCCGTTGTAGCTTTTGCTCTTCCGTGTAATTTACATGTCGCATTAATGTTTGCATGGACAAAACATAATATTTGTATTTTTACCGTGCTCCTTGTACTCTCTTGCGTATATTGTCTTCCAGTTTTTCAAAATATCGCGACGGCAAAAATAATTTCAAGAAATCTTGTTTAAATAATTCCCAGGTAGACCAACCGCGATTATTGTTTCTAAACCAACTGAGAGCTTTGTCCTTTAAAATGGTTCGTGGCAATAAATATTTACGTAATTCATATGCCTCAGCGAGCTCTTCAACTCTTTCTATAAAACTAATGGGGTCTTTGCCGCCGTCATATCTACATGACCACCTACGAACTTTGTCCATCACGTCCGAATAACTCATGGGATTGTGAGATGAATTTAGTGGTACCTGTCTAGTTGATACATTGTTACCTGCTACCAAATTGTCGTGTAATGTGTCTGTTGCCTCTTGGTAGGCCTCCGCATTTGCTGCTTGTGGTGCCTGAATGATCGTGGTAGGAGCCTGTTTCGTCGTAGGCGAAATCCCTCGGCTCCATTGCTTTTCCAGTACATTTAAACGATCCATCGCTGCGTCTGTCAAATCCAGCGATGTTATGAATCCGGATAGTAACCTGCGAAGTTCGTCGACGGTACCCCTAGAGCGCTCGATGCCGAATTCCTCTAAAATTTTCTGCAAACTCTCCTTAGGAACATTATAGATCCAGCCTTTGCCCATGTTGTGGTTTTCTTGACTTTGCTTAAATACTAAATCAATTTCAGAATTTGCCTAACGTTTACATATTTCCCAAACTTCTAAATATAAATGTTTTCCGTTTAATTTTAATATTCCTTTCTCCTCCGATTTTATAAATTTTTTTTTTAAAAAAAAGCTATAAATTTTTACCAAATTATTATTTCAGTTGAAGAGGAAAAAAATATTATTAAACTTTTTTTAACTACTGATATTTTTTTTACCATACTCTTATACAAATAATAACTAGGCAGTACATTGGAATAAATATTATTGGATTAACAAATGACTCACCCTTTTTTTAAATATCTTTTAAATATTTTTTTTAATTTTTAATCTGTTTTCTTAGATATTATTTTCTTTTTTTTAATAATATATATTTCTTTTCCGCTGTATATATTTTTTTTATTCTGTATTTTTTCCCATCGTTTTATTTTTTTTTCAATAAGTTTTTTTTCCACTGTAAGAATTTCTTTTAAAATTTTTTTCCAAAGAAATTAATTTTTTTTCAATAAATTTTTTTTTCACTAACATCGTTATTCACAAGTTCACTTTTGAAGACGACGCCGTCCACCTTCGATGTTCACTAAAGTGACAATTTTATTATTCACAAGTTCACTTTTTGAAAAGGTGAGTCTCGAGACGTCGTCGTCTCTATTCTTATTTTGTTCCAGCGCATGCGCAATACATGTGTTTCATTTCTTTAATCGTATTGTCATATTCAGTGTGATTTACACGAGTTTTATTTTATGTTACAAATAAATTTTTAAAATATGTGTAAATTTGCCTTTTTTTCCCCAAAATCCTACTAATAAATACATAAATAACAAAAAATAAAGTGTGAAAATTATAGAAAGAATCACTATTTCGTGTTTTATTTATTTTTGTGGTCATATTGATGCGAATAATTTTAATCAAAATTATTTACAAATTGGTTTTGCACCTCTGAGTTTCGCACTCAAATCATTTCGATTGAAAGGATTTTAATTGTGATATTACTTTGCGTTTTGCGAATTGCAATTTTTGACTCAATTTAAATGTTCTCGACGGTGGAATTTGCTTTGGAAGATATGGGCGATAACCAGCCTGAAGCTGGTATTAGCATTGCTGCTCGCAATCGCCACATTAGGGACGCGACCAATATTTATGATTTGCCTGAAGCTGAGTAAGGTTTTTATAATATCATTTAGCATAAATTATAATTTGTTTGAACAAACAGGTTCAAAATGAATTTCCGGATGAACAAGGACTGTTTTCGTGAGATCATCAGAGACCTCAAACCGAAGATGAAAACGTCGCATTATGTGTCATCCATTTCGCCAGAGGTAAAATTCGCAGCATTCCTCAGATTCCTTGCTTGCGGCAGTTACCAGAAAAGCGTATCAAATTCGTGCATTTCTGTTATGTCGCAAGCAACGTTTTCACGAATACTGACGGAATGCTTGCAAATTTTCGAAGATTACGCCTGCGCGAAATGGATTTCATTAGAAAGCACCGCAGATCAAGAGCTGGCAACGAAGGCGCATTTTTATTCCCGATATAAAATCCCTGGTGTGATTGGGTGCGTGGATGGTACCCACGTCAAAATCTGCCTCCCAGAATCACGCGACAAGCACCTGTTTTATAACCGGAAGGGATTTTATAGCATCAACGCTATGATAGTAAGTTTAAATTAATTAAACTAATTTGTTGCTTTTCTACAAATTTACAATTCTTACAGATATGTGACCAGAATATGGTCATCAAATGCGTAGATGCCACGCACCCTGGGGCGAATCACGATTCGTACGTGTGGAATATAAGCGCGGCGAAGAATTATTTCCATTCTTTATATATTTCTGGTAAAAGGAATACGTGGTTGATTGGTGAGTGTGCCAGAAATTTATACTGTAATATATTTTATATAGTTCTTATATTTTTCAGGTGATTCTGGATACCCATTACAGCCATATTTGTTGACCCCGTTCCGCAGCCCGACACAACGCCACGAAACATTGTTCAACGAAAACCATTGCAGTGCACGCAATGTGGTTGAGCGATGTTTTGGTGTTTTGAAAAACCGATTTCGGTGCATAATTGGGGAACGGGGCCTTCATTATTCGGCTGAGAAGAGCACCAAAATTATAAATGCTTGCTGTGCTCTCCACAACATATGCATCTTTTTCAAAAATGAGTGGCCATATCAGCAGCTTGAAGAAGTAAATTTAGAAGAAACCGCTGGTCATTTCGCTGTCAACCAGCCACTAGAAGCCGCCTTGAGCACGCGTGACCGAATCGCGCGCAGTATGCTCTAGAACCAAACAATCGGTCCTTTTTAGGACCACCGATAATAATAAAGAGATAAATATTTTAAATTTATATATATATTACAAATTATATTTACATCATTATTTATACATATTTTTTATTTTGTCTATTCATATTTTTTTCTTGTTTTATATTTAATTTTTTCCTTATTTTAGTGCAGGAGATGGAGAACTCTCCTGAGCTGGCTAGAGGTGCACCTCATCTTAAAAAAAATCGCCTCAAATGTGAGCAAGAGTGGGAGAGGATAGAAGCAATCTTAAATTGCAATGGTCCTTCCAATTACTAATTTTCCCGCAACATAAGCAAGGCTTGCGCCGCTGCGCTTCGCCTCTCTTCTTCTTCTCGTTGTTTCAACTTTAAAAGCTCCAGCGCAGTGGAGCTCAAGGAAACAACGGCAGACGTCAAAAGCTTAATAGAGCCGTTTAACTGCATTAAGCTTGAGTCAATGCTCGTCAAGGTTTTCTGCGTGTCTGCATAATTAGAAATCTGAAAAAAATATGCAGTTTTATTACTAAAGAAAAATAAAACTTGAAATGAATTTGATTAAATTTATTTTGATGAATTTAGAAACATTGAAGTGAAAACAGTTATTTTACCTGTTGACGAAGTAGTCTTAATTGCTCTTCGTGAAAGGAATTCTGCGGCGCGTTCCTTAAGTTTTGCGGTGTTGCCTGTTCCACTGGCTGCTGCGGCGTTTCCTCTAGGTCGGCGGCGGAATCCTCTAGGAGGAAGGACAACTGCTGATCTAAGATATGAATTTATATTATTTTTATTATTTGAATAATTAATACTTAATAATAATTATAATAATAGCAATAATAAAAATAATGTGTTGTATTTTATTATAATTTATAATTTGCATATTATTATTATTATTGCTATTTTATGTTTTATTAAAAATGCAAAAAATGCCAAACCTATCACTCACCTTCCTCAACTCGATTGCACACAGTGCTGGTGGACGGTTCCTCGTCCAGAAGGGCACGTTTTGGTGGAGAAGAGAGTTGCTCCATTGCCCTTCTCTTCACTGTCACTTTGCCAGGTCCAAATGAGGTACCCGATGGTGCGGCCGACCTATGGAGGCGCAACAGGAGCGCAATAGACTCCTCCATAGGTGTCAACGGGTGGTATGTGTTGGGCCCACCACCTGTTGTCACAAATCCAGTCGAATTATCGCCAATCTTTTTCTTCACGCGAGCCTTCATGTCACGCCAAATCTTCAATACTTAGCATTAATAAAACTTGCAAATATTTTCACGAAAAAATTAAATCTAACCTTTTTCCATTCGAAAGTGGAACGAGCTGGAGGACCATTGCAATTTAAAGTTGCTCGTATCCTCTCCCACTCTTGCTCACATTTGAGGCGATTTTTTTGGAACTGAGGTGCGCCTGTAGCCAGCTCAGGAGAGTTCTCCATCTCCTGCACCAAGAGCTCGAACTGTTTAGCATTTGTATACTTTGCACTGAAAGAAATAATTTCAATAAAAATAAATAAAAACTGATAATGAAATAATTACCTATTTCTTTTCGACTCCATTTCTACACTTAACTGAATGATCACTAACGGGATTTTGAATTATTGATTCGTTACTTTTCACTCTTGTTGAAATTTTGAAAAAAGTGATACCATTTGAACTATTGATTCGTTACCTTTCACTCTTGTTGAAATTTTGAAAAAAAGTGATTCCACTATACTTACGCATTTTTCGTTTAAAAGAAAGCAATCTTGTTTTTTATATCTTTTTATTAATTATATGAGTAAAATTGACAATATCATTAATTTGTATTTTAAGTATTGAATTATTTTAATACTAACATTATAATATGTAATTAGTAACAAATAGATATAAATAATAAATACATTTTGAAAATATGCAATATCATAAAATATTTTGCTTTAAAAATTTCATTTTTATAAGAAGACGACACCTACCTAGGTGTCGTCCAATTTTTAGACGTCGTCGTCAATGATGTCGTACTTGTGAATAATCAATCTCACATCGTTCCTCAGAGCTCGACGGCGTCGTCTTTAGAAATGTAAACAAACACGTTTGTTTGGACGGCGTCGTCTTAAAAGGTGAACTTGTGAATACTAATCGAAAAATATTGCCGAAAAAACTAGTTCTTGACGACGTCGTCTCTGAAAAAGTGAACTTGTGAATAAGGGTGTAAGATTTTCCTTTAATTTTTTTTTCAAACCAAATTAATTTTTTTCAATAAGTATTTTTTTCCACTGTATGTATTTTTTTTTAATTTTTGTTGTTATTAAAAATTTTTATAAATCTGATTTTTTTGAGTATTTCTCTTGTTTTTTTTTAATTTTAATTATTATTTCTGTTTTATTATTTTTACTTTGAATTTTTATTACCTTTGATTTTTTTCTTGATTTTAAATAAGTTCTTAATTTTTTTCTTGATTTTAAATTTGTTCCTTATTTTTTTCGTTATTATTATTTTTCAAACACTGTTGTCTCCGTTTTTTTTTAATTCTTTATCATTTGTTCCGTGTTACTTTAAAATATCTTCTTTAGTGGTTTTTATTTTCTTCGTGTTTGGTAAACTTTTTTTTATTTCCCGTTTTTATTTCTGTTATTCACTCCGTAATCTTTTCGTTTTCTTTCACTAAGTAGTTATTCTTTGTTTGTGCTTTAGTTTAGTATGTTGGTTTATTTATTTATGTATTTTTTTCGCTTTGGATAATTTTTCTTTTGTTCACGTCTTTTCACCTTTAATTTTTTTAATTTTATTGTTCACTGATTTTTTTTGACTGGTGATCCTTTTTTTTCTAATTTTCGGGTCCCTGCTCGGGCGCCATTTGTAACGAAGTTACCTTCTTTGTTGCCGGGGTATACCCGCGGTGCCAGGGTCCTTATATTTGGAAAGAAAAAAATAATTCTATCCTACCACAAGTAAAACAACGTCTTTTGTTTTCTTTGTTTAAAATTTATTTATTTATTTATTATAATTATTTACAGTCTGCTTTTCCAGCAGCTAATTTTTAATTACAAAATATTTTTATCCTTATTAACTATTCGTTATTTTGGGTTACTATTACCAGGTTCTACTAAATAATTGCCGACACTTAAAAGCACTCGGCAAATATTATTTCTACCAGGATTTGCTTATCAAGGAACAAATGAAATGTTTGCCGACGCTTAAGAGCACTCGGCAAATATTCCTTTTACACGGATTTTTCTTTCTATGTAAATACTAGGTTCTAGTATAATATTTGTCGACACTTAATAGCACTCGATAAATATTATTTCTACGCGGATTTTTATTATTAAGTTTCTAATAGGATATTTGTCGACACTTAAGAGCACTCGACAAATATTCTTTTTACACGGGTTTGATTACTGGGGATCTAATAGGATATTTGTCGACACTTAAGAGCACTCGACAAATATTCTTTTTACACGGGTTTGATTACTGAGGATCTAATAGGATATTTGTCGACACTTAAGAGCACTCGACAAATATTCTTTTTACACGGGTTTGATTACTGGGGATCTAATAGGATATTTGTCGACACTTAAGAGCACTCGACAAATATTCTTTTTACACGGGTTTGATTACTGAGGATCTAATAGGATATTTGTCGACACTCGACAAATTTCTTTTTACAAGGATTTGATTATTATGTTAGAAATAAGTACTCACCAGTCGCAGGATTTCCAAAAGAGAACCTATTCTCCGTTTTCTTGGCTACTTATAGCCAATATTTTGCACACATTACTTAATCATATTTCCATTAACCGTTTTGTTCCATAATATTCCTTGTTGTTGTAAACGGGTTAATTCCAGCAAAGCAATATATTCCTTACTCTTTGCTTATGTGCATTTTTTGTCCAAATCATTTTTCTGAAATTTTGACCTACACAATCCACTGCATTTAATATTTTGTTGTTGCCCTTTTCCACTGCAGTTGTTCTTTTCGCGACATAAGCGAGTACATATGTACTCTTGTTTACGAGCTATTTTTGTACAAGGAATATATTGCATCGACGTCGACGTCGAATTTTGACGGACACAATCTACCGCATTTAATATTTTGTTGTTGCCAAAATTTGTTGTTCTTTTCGCGACATAAGCGAGTACATATGTACTCTTGTTTACGAGCTACTTTTGTACAAGGAATATATTGCATCGACGTCGACGTCGCGTTTGATGCCCCCTCTCTCAAACATTTTAGTGGAGAGTTTTATCGAATTAAATCCCTCGCCGTTTGGGTCCGCACAAAAGCGATCACTCTAACTCAGTTTGCGATCAAACGGAGAAGAGCTCAGGTGTCATGTAGGCCGGGTTCTACATGGGTGGCGCGAGTGTATTTATTGAGGAAAAAAAATATGAGGAAAATTAATTTTCCTCATATTATCTAATTGTATTCAATAGTCTTAGTCTCTAATATTCCTGTATAGCTATAAGGCCTATGTATTGGCTTAGTTTTTGAATAAATTAAATTAAATTAAATTAAATTAAAGTTAGCATCCGTCCTATTCTAACATACGCCTTCCCTATCTGGTTTTCGATCTCTCCCTCTATTGCGAAAGAGTTCGAAATCTTTGAAAGACATATAATAAGATACTGCACCAACCAGAATTATATGAGTGCTTCCAGGTTAGCTAATAAACTTGTATACAGTCATGCTCTCTCGACACCCTTATGTATGTACCTCCTTTCATTACTTGAAAAGTACATTAATAGACTACAAAACCACATTAACCCTCTCATAACAGATGTTTTGAGCTCTCAAAGGGACCAAAATTGGAATAATAACTACTATCTTTTACCAATTGGTATATTAAACGAAAACATAAATACCAAATTTAACCCAAATTTGGAAATAATACCACAATTTTACTACAAAGAGTGGCCTAGTACTCATAGAGGTTAATGTGAAACATTTTGTGCCTTGTTGTGTGAATTTTTTCCAACATATTAAATGGAATAGATAGTGGTTTTTTAAATCTTTTTTTTGAATAGATAGTTGTTTTTATTTTTTTTATATAGTAGTTAACTTCGTAGTTTAAGTAGTTTCTATGTAATTAATTTGTAATACAGCTAAAGTTAAAGCAGCACGCAGGGAGCAAACGTCCCTTTCCATTCAAACCGTTTTGGGAGCATACCCTTTACTCTATTACATCAAAAATAGCATAAAGCGCTATCTCCTTTATTCTCACATTAAAATAATACCGTATAGTTCTAAGGTATTTTATCTCTCTTAAGAAAAAAATATAAACTGAAATTTTGTACTTGAAGTCTCTAATAAACTGAACTGAAATGAAATCAGAGATAAAGAGATAGGATACTTCGCACTAATCCACATGCATTTGCTCTATACAATCACAGAATGGTACAAATTTAGCTGGAATTTGGTACTTATTTCTTAGGAAACGCGTACTGATGTCAACAACAATCAAATACATGGGCTTTGAGTAGAGGGTGTACGTATTTAAAGCGACAAAAGTTTGGCGAATATGGTTGAGCCTTCTGAGGATTTTGATTAATTTTTTCACAAAATTTACTTCGTGGTTGTTAAAAAATGGTTCAACGATTAATAGAGAGATAATTGTGTGGAAATTGAGTATTGTTTTTGATTTCTCAAGCTTCCAACATACAATATTTGGTACAGAGTTGAAGACATATTGCTCTTTGGGACCCCGTAACAATTGTTGCAGAAATCACACCACTTTTGTTTAAGCGCGGTGAAACATATTGCTTTTTTCTGAAAACTGATTGAAAGCAAACAATAAACAACAATATGTCAGAAATTCACGCATAGTGTTCGTGGTGTGAACAATGCATAAAAAATAGACGTCAAATAACTTTTTCGCGTGGTTAATTGGGAGTGTTCTATCCCTTTATCTCTGTTAACAAATATGACGTTATACTCGTTAACAAACGCGCATTAAACAAGAAAACATTGGACGAGTTTTCACACATTATGTGCGTGAATTCCACGAACTATATAAAATGGTCATTATAGCGAATTGTTAATGTCCAGCAACGAGTGCCCTATCTAATTATTTCTGGTATGCACTATTTCAATTATTTGTCTTGCTTGTTCTAACAAAATCTTGCATATTTTTTTGTTCCATTCCATTCTTTCTTCTCAATTCACCGGAGTTTCTTTGAAGTAGCCGTGATGGAAAGACGTATTTTGTAGTCGCGCTCGTTCTCGTGACTCGAAGTAAAAAATTTTGAAAAAATAAAAAAAAACTATATATATATATATATATATATATATATATATATATATATATATATATATATATAATTAGTGATGAATAGTGAGAGTAGTGGCGGTTTCACCACCGATCCACCGGAAACAAGCATGATGATGGACCATGATAATAAAGACCATTGCGGCGTTAGAAAACCCGCTCAACCATCAACCCTATTAAACGCGACAGGCATTAGCTAGATATATGAGAACAATAAAAAATCGCCGAACATGCCAATGACGCCAACGAACCAGAAAAAAAAGAGCGAGAGAGACAACAGAATGTGCAAATTTGCAGCCATCCAAAGAGCGTCCTGTCTTTCATTCAGATGAGAATTTAAAATTCATACTCGACAACGAACCAGAAATCTTCCAGAAGGTAATCAACAGGAAAAGACGCCAGGGAGTAAATGCACCCACCAGACTCAAGAAAGCTGCAATCGATCCACAACTGTCAAATCTCAACAGGTTCCGACTACTAACCGGAAACATGGACGACACCTGCGCTCAGGAGGCCACTAACAGTACGAAGCATCTTACAGTAAACAAACCACAAAAACTGGAAAAGGTAAAAGAGCAGCGGTACCCCGCCATTTACATAAATAATGCAAGATCCAAGGCTCTATATGAATTTATTAAAACCAAGTTCGGCGATAAGATGTATGCTGTAGGTTACAATCGGGTGCCAGTCCCGTCGTGGTGTGGGCGACAAAATGGCAGTGACCAGAGTGCAAGCTGGTTCACTAGCCAAGAGCTAAAGCTGCACCCTGGTTCCGAGGCCTCACCGAAGGCTTAAAAGCGGTACCACGGGTGATGCACGATGTATAGGGGTCTTTCCAACCCCGCTAATATAAAGCCCACGCAGATAGTGCATCGTGGGTAGGCCCCCTAGTGGGAGCTTCGTGGTGGCTGTGGTTGCCACCCAAAGAAACGCGGGTAGAGACCTTGAGTCTCCGCGAGAGTTGCGCGAGGAGGCCGCCTCCGTCAACTCAAGTGCCGGTGAGTGTCCCCACCGGCACAAGGCCTTAGATAGTGCCGAACTAGTAACCTGCGAGGAATGTCCTGCCACACACAGGCTTCCACAGGTACATGACAAAGCTACGGTTGGCTACCGTAAGCGAAATGGGTGCGGTTGCCGCCATATAATCATAAAAAGTACGTTCACAGAGTTCGTGCTCGCAACCCCGTGCGGGACGGCCCGCCGTGCACTTAAGCCATCATGGCAGGCGTGCACGTTAAGCACAAGGCAGAAATCTGTAGGTTACAAGTAGGGTGCCAGTCCCGGGTGCATGGGCCCAAAATGGCAGTAACCTGGGTGTATGAAACGGTCACTTACCACGATTGTGGTACTCCCGGGTTCCGGAGCCTACCATATGGCTTTAAATTGGTACCACGGGAGACAAGCTACGTGTTCAGCCCCAGTATGTGTGCTAACAGCTTAGGCTGATAGTTACACCATCTGGGTTAAACAGCCAGTATGTGTACTGATAGCGTATGCTAACAGCTACACCATCTGACATTATATTCCAAGCCCCACATGCTTGTCATTGGGTAGGCCCTTCGGGAGCTTCGTGGCGGCTGTGGTTAATACCCAAAGTCACGCGGGTACGAGTCTAGTCAGCTCGGGTGTGGTAATGCACTAAAACATTACCGGGTGCCGGGCCCCATAGACCGGCAGAGGTTTTAGATAGGCCTCGATGATACCTTAAGTGGAGTGTCCATACCATGCATATGGCCTCCAAAGGTACAATATGCCACGGCTTGGTAACCCGGAGGCAGTGGGCGTTGGTTGTCGTCACATAGTAAAAAGGTGCGTTCACAAAGTTCGCACTTGCAACCCCATGCGGGATGGCCCGCCGAGGAATAAGGCCAACACGGCAGGTGTCCTCGTAAAACTCAAGGCAGAAATCTGTAGGTTACAAGAACGTAAGCTCCAATAAATTAAAGCAAATTGTAAAGGAAGTTGAGGTGCCTACATTTTTTATTGAGTACTTCAAAAATTGGAAAATTGAAGCTTTTTCCCATATCCCCAAAACACTGAGAAAGCCACCAATATTGCTAAGGGACCTCTCAGCAGGTTTCTCGTCTGAGGAGGTTCACTCCAGTAGACGTGAAATTGACCCATCCATCACACTGCAGGTTAAGGCATTCGAAACAAGCCGATCAAGAGCTAGCAACATAGACATCGGTTTCTTTGTCTGTACCGTGAACAGTAATGAGATGCTATCTAACTTGAAGAAAATCAAGTTCCTCTCACAGCACAGTGTTAAATGGGAGGCTTTTAAAAGAAATGGACCAATACAATGCTTTAGCTGTCAGCGTTTTGGACAACTCAGCTCCTACTGGGCATCCAGGCCAAGATGCGTAAAATGTTGAGATGAGCATGCAAAGCAAAGGGGCATGTAAATGGAGAAGAAAGCACATTAGAAGCCAGCTGCGTCAATTGTGGCCAAGTAAGAAATCCAGCTAACTTCAGTGGTTGTCCGAATAGATTGGAGCTCCTCCAGCCCAAAGCGGATAGAGCTGTTATTCAGGACAACCAAATTAAAGATAGAAAGCAGGCTATGAGGGGAAAAATTAACGAACTTCATGTGGGACGACGCTCGTATGCTGAGGTACTAAGAGGCCCCGCAAACAATCAGTTTTCCGACATCCTGAATGAATCACTTCGCCTTTTCGGAGTCCCAGTAACTGCACTAATTGCTCGTGTTCGAGAATTTTGGCCTAGTTACCGCTCTCTTAAAGAGCAAGACAAACCAGCCGTCTATCTTGGCTTCTTAGCCACCGTAACCCCATGATGCTAAGTTTCCTCTCGGCAAATGTCAATTCACTGTCCTCGGACAAGGTAATAGAAGTAGGTGAATTACTGAAAGAATTTTGGCCAACAGCTCTGCTCCTGCAGGAGACATTAAGTAGAGAAGGGCAGAAAATTTTCAATAATTATAATTTTATTTGCAACCACTCCCACAGAGGAACTGGAATCCTGGTAAACAGCTCCTTGAAATGCTCCATAATTCCGTACCAAAGCAATATAATTTCCGCAACGATTGTTATTTTTGAACTGAATAACACATCCGGAAGATCGGAAAAATGTGCCCTTGTCTCGATATATGTTCCCTGCAGCATCGGCATAGATGACCTTCTCTCAAAAATCGGCCATCTTAATCATTTCATAATAGGTTGAGATTCAAATGCCAGGCACATCTCCTGGGGGGATTCTATGAACTATCTAAATGACAACGCCCTATTCGACTGGTATAGTAGGAGCCCTTTACAATTCGACATAATAGCCCCGACTGCTCCCCCACCCCCCGCCTGCCTCCTAGTTTCCCCAAATCTTATCTCACCAGCACTCAACAGAAATTATAGCTGTGTCACGCAATCTCGGACCACTTCACAATATTCTTGACTCTTCAACCTCGAGCCCTTCGACCCCTGTTTACCAGCCACCACATTCAAACCACTTTTGTGAAAACCAACTGGAGAAATTTACTGGCCGACCTAGAACACCGTATCGCTCTACTAAATATTAATCCCAACAGAAATTGGACTAATAGCGAAATAGACCTCATAATACCCGCATTTACTCTCTGTATCAAAAATAGCGTAGATTCCCACTCCCTCAAAATCTCCCCAAAACCCAATTACTAAAAGATTTCCTATGAAACGCTTAAGCTCTTTAAACTAGGAAAATGTTGGAAGGTTAAGCTCGAAAGAATCTTCCACCTAGAAGGCAACAGAGTAAATTCCGCTTACCGAGAGGTGTCAACAAGGGTTTGCCTCCTAAGCAAAATCATCAAGGACAGAGTTAAAATTGATCTGAATGACCATATAAAGAAAGAACTTAAACGCCCACAACCTGGAGCTCATGTATTCAAAGAAATTGATCGCCTCACGGTGAGGAAAAAAACAAGAACCCTCCTAAACCTGCCGTTAAAAATCAATGGCACAACTCTTCTCCATGTCCGAAAAGCTGGCTAATCTGGCAATCTATTATTCAGGCCTATACAGGGATTCTACGCCCATCTTATCGCCAACACTCGCTTTCCGTTACAACATAAAATAACGCCTTCTGGGAACATAACCATTGTACAACAATCACAGTTTTCTCACCTAGTAATGAATCAGGCTCTCCTTCCAATGACCAAACTTTTGTGACAATTCCCACTGTAGAATCCATTATAGACAAACTAAATAATAAAAGATTTTCAGGTCCCGATGAAATAAGCAACTTCCTGATTAAAAAATGTAGAAAGGCAATCTCGCGTCCTCTAGCAATAATAATAAACAATTGCATTAATAACTCCTACTTTCCGGCAGTATGGAAACAAGCCAAACTTATTCCTCTCCAAAAAAAAGCAAACTCGCACCGTGCAGACGATCTCAGACCAATCTCACTCCTCTCCAGAGTGCGGAATTGCTCGCTCATGAGCTGCTCAGCTCACGAGCGCGAGCCGTTTGAAATTTTTCATCGGCTCACAGCTCACGAGCGAGAGCCAGCCATCAACCAAAAATTCACAGCTAAACATAATATAGTTCCCTATACCCAATTTGGCTTCAAACAAAATCACTCTACTAAACACGCAATTTTATTTTTCCAGGATGTAATTTCGAACAACCTGAGGAAAAAATCCTGCACGGTTGCCTGTGCTATAGATCTCCAAAAAGCACTCGATCTCGTGTGGAACGAGTGAGCTTTTTTTAAAAAAGTTAATCTATACCAATTGCCCATT
This sequence comes from Physocephala rufipes, assembly GCA_963966595.1. Classification (NCBI taxonomy): domain Eukaryota; kingdom Metazoa; phylum Arthropoda; class Insecta; order Diptera; family Conopidae; genus Physocephala; species Physocephala rufipes. The sequence goes on along the minus strand of OZ016504.1, from coordinate 9,567,307 downwards.
TTCAATACTATATATTATCCGAAGTTTTCTCCAGAACCGGTCGCTAAGAGTTCACCTAGGAAACAAAAATCCCCTTCCATTCCTATAAAATCAGGTGTCCCACAAGGGTCAATACTTGGCCCACTTCTGTTTAATATTTTCCTTCACGATTTTCCAAATCCAACTAGCCTGTCCTCCTCCGTACTCTACGCAGACGACACCATAATCTAGAGCGTACACCCCAAACCCCACGAGGCCCTCACCCAAATGCGATCTTATATAAACGAAATGATCCAGTACTACCAGAAATGGGGAATTTATGTGAAATGGAATAAATGCGAACTATATGCCTTAGAAAAGCCTCACAAAAAGGACACCATCTAGCTGTGAGAGAAAGTAAGAACTTTTCGCTGAGTGTAGAAGGGCATCAAATCCCTTTAAAGAGAAATAAAATATCTGGGAGTCCATCTACACCACAGGCTCAAATTTAACAACCATGCAAAAAAATCTCTCAACCAGAGTCAAGCATCCGCTGCTAAATCGAAATATCTTCTGAAATCTCCAGAAGTCGAAAAGGAAACTAAACTTCCTTAAAGTTCCTTGACCATAATAACATCTTGAATAGGACCATACCCGCGCTAATTCGATACACTCAATAAATATCCGGTATCTCTCCGTTTAGCATCATCAACGACGCATCCAATGATTCACTCATGTTTAGCAGTCCATAGCTAATTATGCCCCCCTACTACCAAGTACGAAATTCCGACACATACAGGGGCCGACCTCCATAATAAGTATGCCCTTCTCCTAATAACGATATATATATATATATATATATATATATATATATATATATATATATATATATATATATATATATATATATATATATATATATATATATATATATATATATATATATATATATATATATATATATATATATATATATATATATATATATATATATATATATATATATATATATATATATATATATATATATATATATATATATATATATATATATATATATATATATATATATATATATATATATATATATATATATATATATATATATATATATATATATATATATATATATATATATATATATATATATATATATATATATATATATATATATATATATATATATATATATATATATATATATATATATATATATATATATATATATATATATATATATATATATATATATATATATATATATATATATATATATATATATATATATATATATATATATATATATATATATATATATATATATATATATATATATATATATATATATATATATATATATATATATATATATATATATATATATATATATATATATATATATATATATATATATATAATATATATATATATATATATATATATATATATATATATATATATATATATATATATATATATATATATATATATATATATATATATATATATATATATATATATATATATATATATATATATATATATATATATATATATATATATATATATATATATATATATATATATATATATATATATATATATATATATATATATATATATATATATATATATATATATATATATATATATATATATATATATATATATATATATATATATATATATATATATATATATATATATATATATATATATATATATATATATAATATATATATATATATATATATATATATATATATATATATATATATATATATATATATATATATATATATATATATATATATATATATATATATATATATATATATATATATTATATATATATATATATATATATATATATATATATATATATATATATATATATATAATATATATATATATATATATATATATATATATATATATATATATATATATATATATATATATATATATATATATATATATATATATATATATAATATATATATATATATATATATATATATATATATATATATATATATATAGATATATATATATATATATATATATATATATATATATATATATATATATATATATATATATATATATATATATATATATATATATATATATATATATATATATATATATATATATATATATATATATATATATATATATATATATATATATATATATATATATATATATATATATATATATATATATATATATAT
>OZ016504.1:9517466-9564912 GCA_963966595.1 Physocephala rufipes | reverse complement strand
TATATATATATATATATATATATATATATATATATATATATATATATATATATATATATATATATATATATATATATATATATATATATATATATATATATATATATATATATATATATATATATATATAATATAATATATATATATATATATATATATATATATATATATATATATATATATATATATATATATAATATATATATATATATATATATATATATATATATATATATATATATATATATATATATATATATATATATATATATATATATATATATATATATATATATATATATATATATATATATATATATATATATATATATATATATATATATATATATATATATATATATATATATATATATATATATATATATATATATATATATATATATATATATATATATATATATATATATATATATATATATATATATATATATATATATATATATATATATATATATATATATATATATATATATATATATATATATATATATATATATATATATATATATATATATATATATATATATATATATATATATATATATATATATATATATATATATATATATATATATATATATATATATATATATATATATATATATATATATATATATATATATATATATATATATATATATATATATATATATATATATATATATATATATATATATATATATATATATATATATATATATATATATATATATATATATATATATATATATATATATATATATATATATATATATATATATATATATATATATATATATATATATATATATATATATATATATATATATATATATATATATATATATATATATATATATATATATATATATATATATATATATATATATATATATATATATATATATATATATATATATATATATATATATATATATATATATATATATATATATATATATATATATATATATATATATATATATATATATATATATATATATATATATATATATATATATATATATATATATATATATATATATATATATATATATATATATATATATATAGTTGTTTAAAATTTAGATCCGTATTTTTTTATGCGTCCATTTGGAAAGCTTGTGATATAGTATCGGCAACGATATTGATCTCGCCTTTAATGTACTGTATATCATTGGTGGATTGTGAAATAAAGTCTAAATGTCTTGTTTGGCTGGGACTTTGGTCGCTTTTAGAATTTAGTGCGTAAGTCAATTTTGTATGGTCTGAGTAAACGACGAACAAAGTCGTAGTTTTTTTGGAAGTTTTTCTTCCTTCCAATAGGTGTATAAAATGTCTATAAAAGTGCTATACTTTTGTGTGGACGAACAAAGCTTTTTGGAGGTGAATGCGAGAGGTTCTGACTTATTGTTGAAATGTTGTTGTAAGACGCCACCAATAGAAATGTTTGGTGCATATACTGCCAAGGAGAATTTTGCTTTATGGTTAAAGTTATTTAGGATAACCCTTGAGGGAAAAACTTTCTTTAATGTGTTCGAAAAATAGAATTTATTTTTCGTCCCAAACTAATATTTTATCTTTTGTTTTAATCGCTTCATTAATAATGTTATCTATGTCATTTGCTGATTCAGCTAATTTGTTTATATACCTGTGGTAGTAATTTACCATGCCTATAATTTTTTGTACTTGTTTAACTGTTTTCGGTCAGTTTAATGCCTTTTCCTGAAATATCGTGTCCTAAGAAAGCTATATGTGTAGCGTCAAATGTACTAGGTTTAATATTTAAGCCATATTTTTCTAATCGTTTAAAAATACTCGAACATCTTTTGTATATTGTTCTTAGTTTTCACTCGCTATCCTCAATGTAGACAAAAGTGCATTCTAGACCTTCGACTACCTCATTAATAAACCGTTGAAATGTTTGGGCGCCGTTTCTTAATCCGGAAGGCATTTGCGTAAATTCGTACATTCCGAAGGGATCAGTAATTGCCGTTTTATAAATGTCCTCTTTTGCCATAGGCATTTGATAGTATGCCCTAACCAGATCAATTTTTGAAAAAAATATTTTTGCTCCTTATGTTCATGTTGAGGTCACGGATGTGAGGTGCGAGTACCTCACATCCATAACCTTAACATGAACATTACCGGCCTAGTGCTGTTACAACGTTTAGTCTTCGGAAGTCACCACAAGAACGCCAGTCATTATGGTCCTTTTTGGGCACTAAGTGCAGTAGTGATGCTACAGGGGAATTTGATGCTTTGCATTTACCGGACTTGACTAAAAATGCGAACTCTTTTTTAGCGATTTTTCATTTAATAGTATCTAAACGACGGGGTCTGGAAAATGGTAGGGGACCATCTGTAACTAGTCGGTGTACAATGGAATGTAGGACGGGTTTTGTGTAATCTGGCTCGGTTATTAGTTAAGGGAATTCTTTTAATATTCGAACCTGCCAAAAGCTGACCTGATCCTGCTTCAAGAACACATTGCAAGAATCTGCCAAAAGCTGACCTGTTTCATCTCACGGGAAACCTGTTTCAGCCAAAAGTTGACCTGCTCCGGATTCAAAAATATACTGCAAGAATCTGCCAAAATCTGACCTGATTCTGCCTCACATGTCCTTCTGCTTGCAAGCGAAAAAGAACCTCGATCCTAAATTTTACGTTCCCTAAATCGATTTTATTTTTGAACTACCTGTGAATTGTTGCTCATGAATGAGGCGAAGAAAAAACGCAATAATGAAATTAGGGATACCAACGATTTTGATTTGATTTTAAATCAAGAATTTTGTGTCGGAGATGTCAACGAAATATTAAATGTTTATGTTCTTAGGAACACATCTAAATTGTAACGATCACGAATGCGTGGTCGTTACAGTCTTCCCCTACAAATGTGGAGGAGAGACGATGTGAATAAATAAGGAAAGTTCGTTTCTTTCAACTTAATGATAATAAATTATCCAAGGCAATTCAATATAAGTTGATTCAATGAAATCAATGAAAGTTTCATAAAAAATATTAATAACCAATAAAACAATTCTTTACAACTTTTTTAACTGTGTTACAGTTGCGTTGGCTGTGACGATCTCGGTTGTTGTGTTGAATGCGCTTTACACTTAAGAATGCTCCTTTTTGAGAACTTTGGTTTGCGAAAACCCTTCACCTCAATTATATCCGGTCCGCTGGGTCTAATGCGACAGCCAATGAAGTGTCACTCTTATCTCGCTTGCGACGTTTCTGGTTGAACAGTTTCTGATGTCGAGTAGTATTTCGATCATCTTGGGCGGTTTTACCGATAATTTCCGCAAATCAAGTTCAGTGTTATTGGGTGGTTTGGTTGAACTGATAATTTGACGTGAAGAGTATTTAACGTTTTGTTGAGTGGAGTCATGCACAGTAGTGCCACACTCATGATTCCGGGAATCGTATCCCTATTCGATACAAGCATCCCTGCGATGTTCATATCACAGCCTAATTTACTAAGAATGTCCACTCCCAAAACATGGTCAGCCGGTAGTTCTGGTAGAAAGTAAACCAGATGACAGATTCTTCGCGTGTTCATCTCGAGTATAACCATAAAGCCAAATTCAATGGTTACTGAACGGTTATTAGCCAGCGTTAACTGCCGACGCTGCCTAAGTCGCGGGGTGTTTTCACTTAGGTAATTATTCCATGAACTCCTAATGAAAGAGAGTGATGATCCGGTGTCGAGCTTGGCCTGTATATGTAGTCTATTTCAGCGGACTTCTGTGCTATAAATTTGCAATGTAGGGTTTGCAGTAGTCGGTACCGTCCTACAATTGCAATTTCGGGATGAAGTTCTTAATGATCCACAAAATGAACAGAACAACTGCTTTTGATTCCAGCATGCTCTGCGCGTGTGGCCTAGTCGATCACAGGACCAGCAATGAGTATTCCGCGAGCACTGTTGGGTGACTACTAAGTTAGAAATATGTGTTCGCTGTAGCCGAGCTTCTTCGACTCGTATATGCTCGTATTCGTCTGTACACAACATCAGAGAATCCACACTATCGAAGTCGTTACGTTTGATATAGAGACGGTATTCTGGTCATAAACCCTCGTAAATTCTACGCAACCGATCTTCCACGCGTAATCGTGGAATATTTTGTCGTAAAAATCGTATATTTTGTCGTTTGTCGTATCGTAATGACAAAATATTTTGTGGTAATATTTTGTCGTCCCTTTATAAAATCTTCCTCTAGACGCTGCATATAACGGGGCGGCAAAAAGAGTTGAAAAGCTGCGTTTTTAAAGTGATTTAAGGTTTTTCCAGGTTTTCACATCTACTTGCTTATACCTCCACCAATCTTTGGCTCTATCCCGTAGAATCTTGTTTAGAGGTAGAAGTCGGTGGTCGTATGGGATGCAGTAAGTGTCGGCCAGCTCCTCCATTGTCTCGATACAATCCAGGACGGATCTTGATCCATTGAAGTGCACATTCCACTTTCGAACAATATTTATTGTATCGAATTCAACACTTGATGAAATGTTGGTCTGCTGTGGATGGGCAAGCAAACTTCTTCCTCGTCTTTCTCCTTCTTCTCTGCAGGTTTCTTAATTTGCTGTGATTTGATATGCGTAATTATTCGGCTGCGCATTTCTATAACAGTGCCGTCCGTCGGGAGATTCAGCAATGCCATCTACGCTTCTTTTTCCTCTTTTCTTAATTTGTAGATGAACGTCAAATTTTGGGAAGGGCTTCTTCCTTGGTTGTATTATCTGGTTGGGGTGAACCGTCGCGTGATGTCGACGTCCCTTCTCGGGCGCCATTTGTAACGAGTTTTGTTTCTCAGCTGGGGTATGCTCAGCCGTTCCAGGGCTCATTTTTAAGGGATCTCGTAACCCTCTTCAACAACGAAAAATAGATATTATTTCAGATTTTCTCGTGATCGAGTTATTGATCGATATATTCACTGACTATTGTCAGCTCGGGGCAAATTGAAACAGACTGTGTTTTTCTTCTACTAATCTCATTTATTCATAAATAATTCAGATTGTTAAAAATAAGGCTGAGTTTAATTCTAAATTATAACCTAGAGATGGACGTAGCGTCTGGAAACTGAAGGTTGCTTACAATATTCGGGTAACAATATTTTTTCTAAAACATGGGTATTTTATAGCGAAGCTTACTTGTAAAGGTAAAAGGTTGAAGTAAACTGACCCGCCTAAAAAAATATGTAGCAAGAATCTGCTAAAAGCTGACCTGATTCTCCCTGGAGTATAGCTTTGGAACTGCCAAAAGCTGACCTGTTCCGACTCAACGAAGTACAGCAAGAATCTGCCAAAAACTGGCCTGATTCCGCCTGGAGCATAGCTCAGGGAACTGCCAAAAGCTGACCTGTTCCTGACTCAAAATAATATATCGCAAAAATACCCAAAAGCTGACCTAATTCTGCTTCAAAAATATATTGCAAGAATCTGCCGTTTGCTTTTGGCCAGGAGATTCTGCCAGGAGAATAGCTCACGGAACTGCCAAAAGCTGACCTGATTCTCCCTGGAGTATAGCTTTGGAACTGCCAAAAGCTGACCTGTTCCGACTCAACGAAGTACAGCAAGAATCTGCCAAAAACCTGATTCCGCCTGGAGCATAGCTCAGGGAACTGTCAAAAGCTGACCTGCTCCGGATTCGAAAATATACTGAAAGAATCTGCCGAAAGCTGACCTGGTTCTGCCTCACATGCCCTTCTGCTTGCAAGCGAAAAACTTCGTTAACTTCGGCCAGGCCGAGGCTCATATACCATGCCCGTATCAAAACTTCATAATACCATCCTACTAATGAATGCTAATCTAAATGCTAAACCGGTTAATTCGGTTATGAAATTTTTTTCCCTGATACAGGCCCTGCCACTTTTGAGTTTTTATCCAGAAGTAGGCGTGAACCATTGACGAGAGAGAATATGGTCAGCAACAGTCATGATTTTTGTTTCTCATGAGCGAGCCGCTTCTTGAGAGATTTTCAATAGGAATAAAACATTTTCCTTTAAAGATATTGTCAAATAACATCTCCCGATAGTACATCTTAAATACTATGTGCTATATAACTTTTGTTACAGTATAAAATAATTAATTTTCAATTCAATCTAGATCTCTAGCAAGTTGTTAGCAGGATTGTGTAAAATCCTTAAAAATGTTACTCTGAATGGGGATGACGTTATATCATTTCTGACATTACAATAATTGTGTTTAATTAAAAAATTAGATTATTTTTAAAAAATCAAAAGACTACTTTCCTTTAATGGAATTTTCTGATAATCTGCGAGCGAGTTCATATTTCACAGTAATGAGGCAAGGAGCTGCTAACAAAGCTTCATAAACCATTCTTTCAAAAAATTATTTTAAGTTTTGTTTTCTAGTTTTCACGACTTGCCCCGCATTAGAAACGTTGAATGCATTTCCCATTTTGCAAAATATTCCTATGAAATAATCAACGAGAACCAAATTACTACAATACATACAAAAAGTTGGAATGGAAACACAATATTTTCATTTATATATATTGTATAGTGACAAAGCTCAACTCGGTGACCTATCATTCAATTGATCAATGACTATTGTCACAAAGAACTGTTCCAATTAAAATTTAGAACCTCTCCGTATGACGTTTGTCATTTTTATTGTTATGACCTTAAAAGCAGGTGACAAGCTAGTAATCAACAATTCAGAACACAAAACACATTTCCGATAATAGAAACTCAATAAATTAATATTAATTAATCAAAATTTTCAGAAGACTAAACTTAAAGCCCATCTTCTTGATTTCTGCTGATGCAAGTACGCGTTTCCTACGGATTATGTTCCAAATTCTAGCTATGTTTGTACCATTATGTGATTGTATGGAGCAAATGCTTTTGGATTAGTGCGAAGTGCTATATTTTTATCTCTGGTTGAGAGGCTGCCGGAAATACCAGATGAGACGGAACAAATCGTATCCTGGATAAGCACTGGCAGTGGTGAATATAAACACCTTAATTAAATTTAAAATTGGCACCGCTTAAGCAAAATACCGATCACAAATTTGAATGGAGAAAAGAATAATATATTGCTTACATAGGATTAGGAATATATAGCAGCTGTTATTCGCCAGAATAGAGCTTGTTCCAGCTCTAGCGTAAAATACCTACACCACACCAATTTTCGTCATACTAATGATGTTGTTGTTATGCTCACATCACCTTTTTTATTTTCTGCATGCATTTTATTATCTTGTGCTGCGAAGCGGTATATCTATCTCTTGTTGGTTTTGCTCTGGTACTGCTCTTAGTAAGTCAAATCATTTCTCAAAAATTAAAGTTTAGTTTTTGGATGGACGACACCAGTTCGAGGTAATTTAAGCAGCAATTAAAAATTGCAGTGCAACATTTCGACTGGCATTTTTAGTGAATCAATAAAATAAACTGGTTAAAGTGACAAAAGGTTTGTTAATCCAAGTGAGGAATTTAGAAGGAATAAAAAAGCTTATTCCTACAACCATTGGTCCTTCAAGCTGGATCTAAGTCCTGCCTAAACGCCTTAAAATTAAGTCGCCAATCTATTTGAGTAGCGTAACAAATCATTAATAATTCAATTTTGTTGGAATTTGGTAATGAGTATCCACAGTCACCAAGCCGTTCTAACAAGGGAGTCCATAGGTCCTTCAAAGAGAGCAAATAATTTAACGCATTACCTCACTTCGCAGTAATTTAACATATTTGGATTCAATCTCAATATTTCCATTCGAGGCGAGACTATTACGTCTTGAGCGCCGGTATAATTCATTTGAGCTAGTGCAAACAGATATTGAAAGTTAAAATGAAACTAGAATTTTAGGTGAAAATCGAACAAGTATGGGGAACTCGTATTGTGATATAAAGGGTGCCATTGCTGAACGTTTAGCTGTCGCACATTGACCCCGCCTTCGCCAGCACTCGCTTAGGTTCTTTGCAACTAGCACTCACATAAATTTACCTAAGTTGCAATTAAGCAGATTCAGCGGAAGACCAACGGATTGGCTCGATTTCATTAACATGTTTTCAACGTTGGTCCATAACAATATCTCAAATCGAGAAATCCCAATATTTGCATTCGTGCCTTGCCGAGAACGCTATGAGTATAATTCAGTCGTTTGAGGTATCTTCAGAAAATTATGCAAAGGCTTATAGAGACTTATTATAGATTTACTCAAGAGCAGGTTCGACAATAAGAGGTTCATATTCCAATTTCACCTGCAAGCAATTTTTAATATCAGGGTATCACTCATTCGAATGCTACTGTGAACGGGGGCTTTATAGACAATATAAATTCCCATCTTCGCGCAATGCAATCATTAGCTACAACCAACCAAATAGCGGAAAGCATAATTCTTCAGTTAATGGTCACCAAGCTGGATCACATAACACAGGTAAAATGGGAAGAGGAGCTATCCTCGAGATGGTCAGTGACGTCTTCAACTGCCCTCGTAGCACCAACATGGAATGATTTATCGAATTTCATTGAGAGGCGTTGCCAAGCAGCTGACATGGTTTATATCAAGGAAGTTCTTGCTATTCAAGGGGCTAAATTACCATCACTAAAAACAGAGGATTCGAAATTTAAACCTAATTCTCTTACAACTACAACTTCTAAAGGCAATTCAAAATGTGTTGTTTGCGGTGGCGCCCCTTTTCATTATCATTCAGGTGTTTTTAGGTCTTAGTCCAGTAGAGCGGCACGCCATGTGTAAGCAGCTTAATTTGTGTCTAATTGCTTAGGTACGAAACATAAGGTGAGCAGTTGTCCCTCCCTAAATAGGTGTCAACAATGCGCCAACAATCATCACACGCTTCTGCATCACGAGAAGTCTCCTTTAAATAGCAACATTCATTTCGAAGAGAATTTGATATCTGCGAATATCCTGCTAATACCGGGCTTTCACCTGTCTGGCCCAGTTGACTGCCTTATCGAAACCAGTCTATTCTACTTTCCAGTAGATATACCAATAGGAGCCAGTCTATTCAAATTTCTACAGGTCACAATTTGCCAATTCTTCAGAAAGCTAAACTTGGGTGGGTAGTATCAGATACCATTGTCGGAGCATCGCCGTTGTCTATATCAACACTATCTGCAACTTTACTTCCTTCGCATTTACCATCGATATCTGCAAATTCGTCCTCCCTCGCATCATCGCCTTTCTTGCAAACATCTTCGCTAATATCGCCTTCGTCATTATTAGTTCTGGAGGGATCCCAAAATGTAGCGTCACCTTTCGCAGATGAACAGCCAGTATTGCAGGATCTTGATTATAATGATCTCTGATACAAAGATTTTGGGCAATAGAAGACCCCAGTCATCGATCACCAACATTCACCGTCGAAGAAGAAGATTGAGAGAATATTTTCAATAGCACAACAAAACGCTGCCCCGTTAGTAATCGTTTTATCGTCAGACTGTCTTTCAACGAAGACCCCAATACCCTGCGAAATTCTTACAACAATGCACTGAAAAGGTTAGTGTCTATTGAATCTAAGACCAAGCATAAATCACTGAACCAGCATTACTGTGGGTTCATTAATGAATATATAAGTCTAGGCCATATAAAGTACATACCGCCAAGCGAGGCAGCCACTATGAAGAAGAATTACCTTCCCCACCATTGCGTAATTAAGCCTGATATTTCAACCACCAAGTTGCATGTGGTATTTGATTTATCGTGCCGTACAACGAGTGGAAAATCATTGAACGATATTCTTAAAGTTGGTCCAACTTTGCAGAATGTCATCCACACTATTCTCCTAAGATTCCGGTTTCATAAGTACGTATTAATGGCGGATATTACGAAGATGTACCGCCGAATACTGGTAGACTCAGAAATGCTAAATAGCAATGTATACTTTGGAGAAGCACGCCAAATGAACCTATTGACACATACCAGCTACAAACTGTTACATATGGGCTAACCAGCTCCTCATACCTAGCAAACAAAACAAACAAAATGTATTATGCATCTGGCTCAAATTGAATCCGAGGCACATCCAAGTGTCCGAGGCATGTGAAATAGTGTCAGAGATTTCTACGTCGATAACTTGATAACTTGCAAGTAATCTAAATACTACGACGAGTGGGTTTTCCACCTCGAAAGTTTGCTTCAAATCATCCTACGATAATTGAGGACATACCAGAAATTGGCAAAGAGGAAATGATAAGCTTTAACGATACCGTACGTGTCAAGGCGTTAGGCCTACAATGGGCCCTCAAGCAAGATTATTTTCTGTTTTGCTACAACCAGCAACCTAATGCCTCCAAACCACAAAACGTTCAATTTTATTACATATAGCGAGTATTTTTGATCCACTTGGATTGCTAAATTTTTTGATTTTTAAGTGTAAAATTTTGATGCAAGAGCTTTGGAGACTTAGGTTGCACTGGGATGAGAGCGTTCCACAAGACGTACAGACATATTGGATACATTTCTGTCAAAAATTATGTGTCCTTAGCAACGTCGAAATACCCAGATTCGTTCTTTATAATCAACTCAGTCAAATACATGATTTTTCTGACGCCAGCACACGGTAATACGGAGCATGCGTCAATATTGTTTCAGAAAACCATGATGGAGCTATAGAATCATCACTCCTGTTCGCAAAATCACGTGTAGCACCAATAAAACCAATTGCGTTGCCCAAATTAGATCTTTGTGCCGCTCTCTTGCTCGCAGGGGCTCTAGTGTTTGTCAGAAAATGCTGGCCATTTGCAGCCGACAGTTTATATTGTTGGAGCGACTCCACTATTGCATTGGGTTGGATTGAGGGTGAACCATCGCGATGTATGACTTTTGTGGCTAATCGTGTATCTAAAATACGTTAACTCACGCAACATTGTTCTTGGCACCATGTCCCATCGCATCAGAACCCAGCAGATCTCATTTCGAGAGGTGTAAATGCATGTGACATCGCCAACAATAAGTTGTGGTTTCACGGCCCCGATTTCTTAAAGCAAGGCAAAAAATTTTGGCCAAATGCAACCCAAGCAACAGCTTTTGATATGCCCGAACAGCGCACCCAAAAAATCGCCCTGCTGTGCCAATAATGTGCTCCATAATGTTGTAAACACAACCTCGCGACAGTTTGAATATCCTCGCCGAGACTTGTCAAAATTACATAGAGTCTTACGGGAATTGAGAAAAAAATAAAACTGCCGCGCTACTGACGCGTACGACAACGACAGTAGTAGAAAATTTTCTACTTCTTTTTGTTGTCGCTCGTCTGGTTCTTCTTTTCTCCGTTTGTTTACTTTAAATGACATTAACAATTTTTCTGCCTCAGAAAAACCCATCAATCATATGTTTGGATTCAGCACTTAATTCTTTCAATAACATTTTATTTACGGCATTTAAATCTTCGGTGCCTTTACGTAAGGTACGAACGGCTGCGTGTCCTTCTTGGTTTTCCAATGAACTGCGTCTATTAAGGAATTATAAAACGAAATGCTTTAGATTGTATTGCAGCCTGCGTTCAACTTTAAACCTATTAAACTATTTGTCTGTTAGGAGCAGATATCATCGCTGTTGTAAACAGGCATATAATGATTACGTCCTGAAAGTTAAATTAAATATTCGTCATGATCCTAAAGTTTTCTGGAATTTTATTAATACTAAGAGGAAGACTTCGGTGTATCCCACGTTTATGAAGTTTGGAAATATTGAGACGGACAATATTGAAACTATTTGTAATCTCTTTGCCGATTATTTCAAATCTACATATTCTTCTTCGAGCTATAGTTTGCATTCTTAACCTTACAATGTCTCTCCATGTGAAATGGTCCAGCCAGTTATTGATGAATCGATTGTTCTACGTGCTTTAATGGATTTAAAATGCACCTAAAATGCTGGTCCTGACAATATTCCAGCATGTATACTTAAAAATTGTGCTGATGAGTTGGTTATTCCAGTTACTGCTATCTTAATGCTTCTCTTTGTACCGGATATTTTCCTCGGGCTTGGAAGTCTTCATTTGTTCTACCTCTGCACAAATCAGGAAACGAAAGTCGCGAGGTTGTGTTTATAGCATAATGCTGCTTCAAACAAATAGAAATTGAGATTGGGAAACCGATGTAATTTCAGTGCCGGAATTCGATACCACGTTAGAGATGGTATGTCGTATCATTCAACAGAAAGCATTTCCTTTAGAATATTCAAAACTAGTTGCCGAGCTTCAATTAAACAAACAATCGCGCTAATGCCAGCTATCACCTTTTCTTCAGAACAACGTTATCCGAGTTGGCGGGTGGCTTCAGAATTCATCTTTACCATTCAATTGCAAGCATCCCATTTTATTGCCCAGTCATCATCCCTTTGTTCATTCTCTCATTTCACATTATCATTGAAAACACCAATACGCCGGTATCCAAACGCTAATCAGTCTCATTGGAGAAAGATTTTGGATACTTAATGCGCGACACTGTATCAATTTCATTATTCATAAATGCGTACTTTGCTTTCGTATGCGTCCCGTGCTCACCAAACAGATAATGGGTTCACCTTCAGCTGATCGCAAAGACGGGCATTGCCATTTCATATCACAGGTGTAGATTACTGCGGACCATTTCTCATTACACAAAGAATACAACAGAGAGCACCGTTAAAAGGCAGTTCACCTTGAGGTGCTTCATGATCTATCAACGTCCTCTTTTTTCGCCTTGTGACGGTTCATTGCTAGACGAGGCAAATGCCATACCATCTACTCCGACAATGCAACGAGCTTCAATGGCGCAAATCGGGAATTGCAAGAATTGCTCAGATTCTTCAAATCACAACAACATATCGAGTCGGATAAGGAAAGCTGCCTCAGTAAATGAATCGTCTTGAAATTCATACCACCACGATCGCCTCATTTTGGTAGTCTTTGGGAAAGCGCCATCAAGCTAGCAAAGTACTACTTACGACGTGCCATCGGAACCCACATGCTTAGAAGAGCTTCAAACAGTGGCATGTCAAGAAGCCCTGGCGGCCACTGTTCCGGCCCTGGCGTAAAATACCTACACCACGCCAATTTTCGTCATATCAATAATGTTGTTGTTATGTTCACACCACCTTTTTATATTCTTCTGCATGCACTTTATTATCTGTGCTGCGAAGCTGTATACCTATTCTTGTTGTTTTTGCTCTTGTACTGCTATTAGAAAGTCAAGTAATTTCTCAAAAATTAAAGTCTAGTTTTTGGATGGACAAGGTCAAGGTAATTTAAGCAGCAGTGAGAAATTGTAGTGCAACGTTTCGACTCTCATTTTTAGTAAATCAATAAAATAAATTGGTTAAGGTGAGAAAAGGCTTGTTAATCCAAGTGAAGAATTTAAAAGGAATAAAAAAGCTTATTCCTACTACCAGGGCTGTTAAAATAAGAAAATTGTCCTTAAACTTAGAACCTACTTCAAGCCTTTGTATTTGCCCAAAAAATTCTTAAACAAAAAAAAATTGTACTTATACCCATATTTTAATCGCCTATTCTTACACCACTGTTTGGATTAAAATTTAAAAGCACTCCGCATGATATTTGTCATTTTTATTGTTACGACTTCAAAAGCAGGTTACAATCAAATAAAAAAGTTTTAATAACTCAAAAACTCAAATTCAATAAATTTAATAAATTAGTGAGAAATTCAATGAAATAATATTTACATTCATTATATTAAAATGTTCTGTGTTCTTTTGAAATTATTTTGCATATGTAAGACATACTTATTTGAAACCTGTCGCTATTTTTTTGTCAAAATTAAACTCGTCTTTGTTGCTTTTCAAATTTGTAGTACAATGGGAAATATCCTGCCGAGTATAAATATGGCAAACTGTTGCGAGGCAATTGTGAATTCGATAACCATATAAATATTACCGTGGAGATTTTTTAAATTCACAAGCGGTGGTGAATAGAGTTGAGCCATATTTGCGTACCGATGATTTAGTCACCGTGACATAAAAATCACTGGTCACTGCAGTGAACACATTTCTCAAAAACCAGTGATTTTCGGAACCAGTGACTCGTTCTTAGGTATATAAAATATTCTTTCACGGTCTGGCTGTCACTGCAAAGAGGAATGCAGGTTACCCAATAACGAGTTTGCGACTACTAATCTTCGTTTTTCTTTATATTATTCTTTCACTTCTTAAAAATCACTGGTCCAAGTTCGTTATTGGGAACGAACGCTCCTACTTGTTGTTGCTGAGATGAGAAAGAATAGTGTAAAGAAGAACCACAATCACTGGTTCTGAATTCGTTGCTGAGCAACGAACTTGAGACCCAGTGATTGCCGTGTTTCTTTACATTATTCTTTCACTTATTAGCAAAGACAAGGAACAACGAACAGTGACTCTTCAGTCACGGTGATTTTAGGTAGTGATTTTCTGTCACCGTGATTTCCAGCTTCGCGACATCTTTAACACTCGTTGTTATGATTATTGTTTGTTCGAACCACATTTGTTCGAAATAGTATTCCTAAACAACTATGTAACATAATTTTTATGTAATATAATATATAATTTATAAATTAATTTTTAATTTTGAGGAAAAATAAATTAAGAAATAAATTTTTATATAAATTAATTTCTAATTTTGAAGAAAAATAAATTAAAAAAAGTAAAGTGTTCGTTGCTGAGCAACGAGCTTGGGTGATTTTTGTTTTTTGTATATTATTATTCTACGTTCCCGCTGGTTTTGCTATTGCTCAGTAATGGTCATACGTAGCCATAAATATATTGATTACTAGACGTAGAGATGGGAGATTCGCATCAATGCATGCGCATTATTTGCATACGTTCAGGAATGGTACACTTTTCTTAGGAATTAGGTTCAGTTTTCTCATTTTAATTTCTTGATTTTTTACATTTCAATTTCTTTTATTTTAAATAAAAATTAATGTTACATAAATTAGTAAATTCATAAATAAATTAATTAAAAATAATATTCCCAGCAGCTCATTTACAGTATTTATACTTAGAAAGAGAAGCATATTTACTTTTTATAATTTATTTTTCTTCAAAATTAAAAATTAATTTATATAAAAATTTATTTCTTAATTTATTTTTCCTCAAAATTAAAAATTAATTTATTAAATTAAATTATATATTATATTACATATAAATTATGTTACATAGTTGTTTAGGAATACTATTTCGAACAAATGTGGTTCGAACAAACAATAATCATAACAACGAGTGTTAAAGATGTCGCGAAGCTGGAAATCACGGTGACAGAAAGTCACTACCTAAAATCACCGTGACTGAAGAGTCACTGACACTGGTAGGAACGTTCCAAGAAATCACGGGATCGCTCAACTCTAGTGATGAATATAAAAATATTTCTGTTAAGCACCTCTTAATCTATGAAGAATTTTAACGACAAAAAATATGAGGTTAGTGTACATACTTTGTGTTTAGCTTCAGCAACTATGTATGAAACGCCTTTCATGCACCATCTTCGTCTATATCTCGAATTATTGATTCGAACATGCTCTTAAAAAAACATCCGCTTCGTACTGTTGTAATTTTGTTAATCCGCCTCTACCTTGACCCTCCAACTCTCGGAAATATTTTTTGGATATTTGCGTTGCACCTGAATAGGGATTTGGGGCATTGCATTTTTGTCTAGAGTATAAGTCAGAGATAAAGAGATAGGAAGCTTCTGAAAATGCTACCCTGGTTTTGGTTCTTGTAAAGTAGTGTAAGTGAGTTTTAGGCCCAAACAATCCATAAAGTTCTAGGAAATTGATATTTCAGGCCCAAACAATTCGCGGAATCGTAGGTTACAGGCCCAAACAATATTTCAGTTTCAGACCCTAATGACATTCGTGTCTACAATTCCCGCCACCTTTGTTTTGATATTCCAACTTGTTATTGATTTATAAGATTAAATTATATTTCATGTACACTTTATATACTTTAAGCCGTGTACATGACTTGTGTGCACATTTTGTTTGATGACCATAATATATGTATTAATTTATCTGCGAAAATGTTGCTCTTTTGTAAGCCTAAGAAAATAGACGAAATTGAATTTCTTGTAATGCTGCAGTGATTTGCAAAATGGAGTGACTTACTCAATGGGGCATTGCATTGCCCCATTGGGGCAATGCCGGCAAAATAAATCAAACAAATAATTAAACCAATTTAGTTAAACACACTCTAAATATTTCTTTATTAACATTACCCTGAAGTCAAATAGAGTGCTTTGTTTTGAATTTCCATATTTGCTAATCACACGTCAAAGCAATCAAATTCTAGTACACATGTTTTAATATACTGCATCAATGTAATTGTTTTGTAATTTCTATCTTCACATTAAATTGTTAAAATTTTTTAAGAATATAGACGAAATTAAATGTGGTCTGTTTTAGTGGTTGTCGAAATGGTAAAATAAATCAAATAAATACTTAAAAGAATTTATTTATTATTGTTATTATTAATAATAATCACTCACAATAGTGAGTTGATGTAATTACTCGATAATTTCTATCTTTACTTTGAAGGAATATAATAATTTTAATAAGTTTATTTTTGTGTCCTAGTTTAATTCAATTCAATATACTAGGTATTCACGTTGAAAACACATATTAAATTATTTACTTGCCTTTACTTGCACACATTTTATTTCTTCAACATAATTGCGATGAATTCATCCTTAAGAGAAACTTTTAGAAATGCTAGTGCATAATGCCATTGGCATATCTTAATTATTTCTTGACCTCGCAATTAGATTTGACCATTTTAGTGTTACCTGCTTATGTGGCAGTGTTTTAAGAACCTTTTTAATCGTTCGTGTTAAAAGAGCGTTTCCGGCATTCTGGATTACGGAATAAATTATTATTAGTTATTACGGAATAAATTATTATTAGTTATTATTAATTATATAAATAATTATTATTAATTATTGATAAAAATAATAGACCATTATTATTCTTGCTGTACGATGTCCAACTTACATTTATGTTTAAGAAATTAACCTCGCATTTTTTGGTACTGCAGACAAAAATTTGACTCACTTTCTGATTGCAATTTCGAATACTTCGATAACTTCAATGTCATATTTACGTGATTTTTAGTTAAACAATTTATTTCCGGATCATATTATTATAATTTGGACATTATGATCACTTATATTTACTAAAGCAGATTTTGCCTATTTCATACTTTTTTAGTTTCATTTACTAATTTATTATACATCGCTGCCACAATTTCTCCACCGATTTTTTCACCACAGCATCAAAATTTTAACAAATTTATAAAATTTTTGATTTAAATTAAATTTTGTTTAAAAAAATATGGGGGCCGCTAGGATATGTTGGGAGGTTGGAAGTGCGGGGACCAATAAATTATGGGCAATTTATCTATTGGATAGACCATGTATATTGTTGTAATTTCGCGAACACTCGCGAAAGTAACGTGTGTCGTCCGAAAACGCAATTACGACACTACATTACAGATCATAACAAATACATTAGGAACTTTCCAGCTGATTTTAGAACCTCTATTGGCTCTGGGGTATAAATACGGCGGTAGCTGCGTCAGCTGTTAATTCGTGTCTGGCAATTGTAGTGAGCTCATTGTAGTATACAAAGCACAAAGCTTTTACTACATTTTGAATTAAAGTGACAAATAAACTTAGACTAAAGGCAACAGCAAATTGAATTGTTTTATTACATTATTCGTTTACAAATTGTTTTATTACAAATTACGTAAGAATATCTTCAAATAGATAAAATCCAACATTGATAGTTATATATCGATGTGCCTTAAATTAATTGCTAAAGTAAATTATTAGTAGATTAGTAAATATGAAAAATGTGCAACAATATGTTTGTTAATAAAATCAAATGTTCGATAAGAAACTGAATGAATCAAATTGGGCAATGATGCTTCCCCAGGATTCCTGCACGAGAAGCATCAAACCATTTACTATGCTTGTGCAGCATACGGGAAGCAACAGAAATGATTGTTTCCATAGTATTAGCTTTTTTCAATAAAACACAATTATACAATGAAAACATTTACGCGACTTTTATTAAAATATTAAAATGAACTAACAGTTACATACTTCAAGGTTGCAAATATCTTTAGAATATTCTAATATTATTAATATCAAACAATAAAGACGAGCAGAAATTACATATGTATGTTATCTTCTGTAAGCAAATCAGATTATGCATTCTTTACAAAATTATTCCCATCAAACTAACAAATAACAAATTAAATATAAAGTAACTTTACGCAATGAAAGTATATTCGTTGCATTTAATGTGCCATCATCATACGCATCAAATGCAACGAATATACTTTCATTGCGTGAAGTTACTTTAATTAATTTCTTATTTTTTAGTTTGAAGGGAATAATTTTGTAAAGAATGCATAATCTGATTTGCTTACCGAAGATAACATACATATGTAATTTCTGCTCGTCTTTATTGTTTGATATTAATAATATTAGAATATTCTAAAGATATTTGCAACCTTGAAGTATGTAACTGTTAGTTCATTTTAATATTTTAATAAAAGTCGCGTAAATGTTTTCATTGTATAATTGTGTTTTATCTCGAATTATCAATACCTCGAATTATCTATTCAAGCATGGTCACGCAACACGCAACTTCCGCGCCATCAATATTTATTCGTTGAAGTTCTTGATAATTTGGACAATATTGAATCGTGACTAGGGCAGTACAGTAAAATACACAATCGACACCCTCGAAGGCTTTATCCACCGTTTTCGATTTACAAATGTCACCAAAAAAAGAATGAAATTGCGGGCAGGGAGACAAATCTGAAAACTAAAGAAATGGTTTGCTCTAAAAGCGTTGGAAAAGCAGGGCGTATTTACTTAACAGGGATACCTATTAAATTAATATACTGCACAAGATCCACTCAACTTAATTCGTGAATGTGTAGAGAATCCATGCATTGAATAAAAGGTTTGATAATATGTTGACCGATAAAAACGCTTCCATTGATTACTAAAACCACTTCTCGGTTTTTATCAGTTTACTCTACCACTAATGAGGCAATACAAAAAATTATTAACTCAATCTTCGATGCCCTTGCATCTTTCATCAAAAAGCCTTACCGGACATAACAGGACTTGCAAATAGTATGAAGAAGATGAGGTAATGAAAATCTGAATCTGAATCTGGATCTGAATCTGAAGCTTAATTTAAAAGTTTTAAACCGGCGGGAAACGCTATTTATGTTTATGTTGAAAATATACTTTCGGTGAGACACGGCTGAAATGGTTTATTATAACCAGTTAAATTACTTGAACCACATACTTCGGGTGCCAGGCCCGTCGTGGACATAAGGCGACAAAATGGCAGTGACTAGTCGTGCTTGCACATAGTTCACTTGCCAGGAACTATGCAGGCTAGTTCCGACATCTTACCAAAGATGTAAAAATGGTGCCACGGGTGGTGTGCAGCTCATTTTGGGTCTTAAACGGACCCCGCTAATATAAATGCCCACACACACAGCACACCAGTGGGTAGGCCCCCTTGTGGGAGCTTCGTGGTGGCTGTGGTGCTACCCAAAATTACGCGGGGAGAGACCATAGAGTCTCCGCGTGGAGTTGCGTGAGGAGGCAGACCTCCGACAACTCAAATATGCCGGTGAGTGTCCCCACCGGCATAAAGAGGTTTTAGATAGGCCTCGATCGTCAACCTGGGAGGAATGTCCTGCACGTCCCAGGCTTCCACAGGTACACAAATGGCGCAATAGGGATAAGTTGCTGCCGTGGTCGATGATTGCCGAGATATAGGGTATTCACAAAGTCTACCCAGCAATCCCGAGTGTGGGTAGGCCCACCGTGAGCTTAAGCCTATCATGGCAGGTACTCACGTTAAGCACCAAGTGGCATCTGAACCACATACTTCAAGCACGATTATGGGAGCAATTTTCAGAACTTTGCGGTTATTCTTGACAGGAATCTGAGGGCATTGCATTTCTGTCCAGAGTATGAGTCCAATCTCATTTGAAATAGCCATGGCTATTAATAATTTATTTTCGCAGGTATTCAAATGAGCTCTAGATAGTTAATATAATCAGCAGAAGTAATGTGAATAATTGTTAACATAATTAATTGTTTACATAATATAATCATGAAATGCCATACATATGCCCTGTACGTTAATTTCGGTCGTGTAAAATTTTGGCATTGATTTGCTACAATTTTTTAGGGGAAAAGAGCTCCTATCTCATTATCTCTGGTATAAGTACCATGGGCACATAATTTGGCGGTCTAATCTCAATTAAAGTAGCGATAACTACTCCTAATTCATTTTCAGCAGTACTTAACTGACAGCAAGATTTAATATAAAAATATGTTAATGTAATTAATTATTTAAATAATATTCTCATGAAATGTCATACGTGACATAACTGTGGTGAGCTACGCATACATATACAAGAGCCGTAAGTGGGTGTTTCGGTCGTGTAAAATTACGTCGTTTTTGTCGTGTAAAATTAAGCCTATCTCATTGTTTCTGAATTATGCGCATCTTCAGTTCCCCTAATTGCATATGCATCTGTCTGCATTAGGCAACGGGTCACCCAGAGAATGTTTGATTTTTTTTTTGAAATGAAAATTTGTTTCCCACAATTTCGATAATCACGTTATATTATGTCCCCGACCATTTCTTCGATAATTTATAAGTTAGCGTTAACTTCTGTATTAATCACGCTCTTTTTTGCAAACAGCTTTTGTAATTATTTTTAGATATTTCTTAAAATTTTTTACTAAAAGTATTTCATGATTTTATGTAAAATTCGCCTCAACATTATAAGCCGTTTCAGAAATATTAGATTTTGAACATTTTATGATGCAGAAATCATATTGTAAATAATTGTCGTAATATATACCATATTTGTGCTGTTGATAGAATTCTTATTTCCTTTGTTTCAATTTTCTGGACAACGTCAGATAATCATAACGGTAGTGGGAGAAACGTGTCTGCTGTCTGAAAGTAATTACAAATTGCTGATACTTTTAACGAAAGGCAAAAGAGGGAGCGTTCAAAACGGGAAAGGGTTCTCAAAGGGTTCTAACGCGTGCAATTTGATTTGAGGTTTGGAGATAAACAAATTTATTGAAATTTAATATAATGCTATTATAATTTTTAGTAGTTTGGTTGAAAATTTTGCAAGGAATTATTAGTAATTAATTTAATAATTCTAAAATAAATTTTATTAATAATTAATTCAATAATTCTAAAATAAATAATTTTAGAACATACAATTTTATAGAGAAATTACTGATTTTTAAATAGGATGACGTAAACATAAACGAACTGCTATTTTAAATAATCTATTATGTTTTTATTCGAAGTCGGATTGAGTTCTTCTTAATTTTTTTCCGCAAATAAAATTAAACTAATTGTTTGAAATCGTTCACTACTTTATAGCAGATGTCGAAACTTTTATGACTTTTATAATAAAAGTCATGAAATAAGAGTTATTCAATGACTTTTATTTTTAAATTTTTTTTCAGTAAGAATTATTCGATGCCATTTATTTTAAAAGTTTTTCGATAAAAGTTATTCGATTACTTTTATTTTAAAAGATTTTCGATAAGAGTTATTCGATGACTTATTTCAAAAGTTTTTCGATAGGAGTTATTAAAGACCTTTTCGTAACAAAAGTCTTTTGTTGATGAGGTAGATGGTGGTCAATACGAACTAACATTGAGCTACGATATGATGAAAAGAATGGGTCTTAGTTGGTGGGTTGGAAGATATGGGTCTTAGATATATAGAAAATATTGAGAAATAGATTTTTTACATAGTGGGAAGTGCGCGGGGCCACTCAATACCGCCATAGGGGCGTTTCTTACGAAAAAATGACTTTGCGTCAATCGGTAGCAAAGGTCGCGAAACGGATATAAAACCAGGTGGGAGAGGGAATGGCCGCCCCAAAAAGGCGTAGTGGGCGGTTTTTGACAAAAAAACTACTTTGCGCTAATCGATAGCAAATATCATAAAAAGGATTTGGGACATGGTGGTACGGGGCGTGGACTCCCCAAAAGGGGCGCAAAGGGCGTTTTTTACCAAAAAACCACTTTGCGCTAATCGATAGCAAATACCATGAAACGGATTTGGGACATGGTGGTACGAGGCGTGGACTCCGTTTTTTATCAAAAAAACTATTTTGCGCTAATCAATGTCAAAGGCCATGAAATGGGCTTGAGACACGGTATAAGGTGGACGTGGGCGCACACAAGGGACGGAAGGGGAATTTTTCAAGACCCAAGTATTAAGTATTTTTGTTATGAATTTTCAAAAGATCGTCCTTCATTCTTTCTGACCTTCTTTTTTTCTTTCTTTCAATCTGTCTCTCTTTTTTCTGTTATCTCTATGGATGCGTATCTTCATTTATGAGATATAGATTCATGAAAGAATTAGGGACGATCTTTTGAAAATTCATAACGAACTTAATACTTGGGTCTTGAAAAATTCCCATTCCGTCCCTTGTGTGCGCACACTTCCACCTTATATCGTGTCCCAAGCCCATTTCATGGCCTTTGACATTAGCGCAAAATAGTTTTTTTGGTAAAAACGCCCTTTCGCCCCTTTTGGGGAGTCCACGCCCTGTACCACCATGTCCTAAATCCGTTTCATGATATTTGCTATCGATTATCGCAAAGTGGTTTTTTTGGTAAAAAACGCCCCTTTCGCCCCTTTTGGGGAGTCCACGCCCCGTACCGCCATGTCCCAAATCCGTTTCATGATATTTTCTAGCGATTAGCGCGAAGTAGTTTATTTTAAAAAACCGCACACTACGCCCTTTTGGGGCGGCCACTGCCCCTCCCACCTGGTTTTATATCCGTTTCGCGACATTTGCTACCGATTGACGCAAAGTCATTTTTTCGTAAGAAACGCCCCTTTGGCGGTATTGAGTGGCTCCAGCAAACTTCCCACTATGTAAAAAATCTATTTCTCAATATTTTCTATATATTTACATCTTCCAACCCACCAACTAAGATTCATTCTTTTCATCATATCGTAGCTCAATGTTAGTTCGTATTGACCACCATCTACCTCATCAACAAAAGACTTTTATTACGAAAAAGTCTTAAATAACTTTTATTAAAAAACATTTAAAAAATGTAAAAGTCAACGTTTAACTTTTAGTTATAAATGTAAAAGTTAAAAGTATACTCTTACTTTTAAAAATAAAAGTAAAAGTTAAAAGTAAACTTTTACTTTTAAAAATAAAAGTAAAAGTTAAAAGTAAACTTTTACTTTTAAAAACTTTACTTTAAAAAACGTTAAAAGTATACTTTTACTTTTAAAAATAAAAGTAAAAGTTAAAAGCAAGCTTTTACTTTTATTTTTAAAAGTGAAAGTATACTTTTAACTTTTACTTTTAAAAATAAAAGTTAAAAGTTTACTTTATAATAAAAGTTTTGAAAATAAGAGTTATTTTCGAGCACTGCTTTATAGTCTTTCGGTCGACCGAAAGACCGAAAGTGCACTGAGAAAAAACTTCGTATAATACAAATGTTTCTTCTTTTAAAGTTGCGGGGACACTTGTTTACAAATAATTAAATTTTTGGAAACATGAAACAGGATATGAAGAGTGCAATCAGACGAAGACCAGGTGGCAAGGGCGTTCATGTTTTGTAAAACATATTTGCGTAAAGAACTACGTAGATGTATGTAAATAATATTTATAATTCTTTTAAATATTGCTTCCATTTTAATCTTTAATTTAGTTTAAATATTGAAAAATTCTTTTCTGATTTTTAAATGTATAATACGATATAAATCTATTTTTTATCGAACTGTGAAGTTAAAAATTTTGTTGCCATGTTTCATGGACACAAACCTATTTCTCCACCCGTTTGAACGGCTGAATTTTTGAATTTGTAATAAAGCTAATGTCCTTAAAACGTTGGACGAAAACGAAATAGTTTTTCCGCCTCGCTTTTGTGCTGTCCTCAGTTTCAACTGAATTTGCCAGCCTTTAGATAAGCAGCAAATAAAAATATGGCCGCTGACGCCTCCGACGAAATAAACAATTTTTGTTAGTGCCTTTCAATGCATTCCAGGCGATAACGAAAGCAACGGACAATATAGCAGGCGAAATTTGTGACGAAATCTGACGAAACCAAAAAGGTTTCGTCTGTCAAATCTTTAAGCAGTTTTTATTGCTGCACAGCCGAAGTTCTTTCACTCATTCACATCTCTCATTTTTTCATTCACTCGCCCTTTTATTTTGCTTTTTAACACAAAAATAAGGCGATTGAACGCCGCAGGAATTCGACTATGTGTATACAACAATGCCACAAATCCGTTGCTTTTGTTTTATAATTGGGTATGGTTTTACTCGGTTTCACTCGGTTTTTACTAAAGCTATGGATTAAATATAATGGTTGAATTATTCGACAATTTCTGGCTATTACTAATTCGGAGAGACACATTTACTCCTTTAGTGATTTCTAAATGACTAAAAACTAGCGGGAAAAAACTATCGAATAAATGGTTAGTTCATAACTACCGAATAATTAGATAGCATATGTTCGATAGCTCCCAACACTAGCAACAAACCAATGAAAAATGGAACTAGAATCGTAGAAGTCCGACGAAGGATGAATAAAATTCTACATTTTGACCATACCGGCGCATTTTTCTTCGAAGTCGGCGTCAACGACTCGTTTCGTTCTCGTCTTACATTTTTACATTTTGATAAATATCGTGAGTGTTGTCATACAGTACAGGGTGATTTTTTGTTCAAAATTTTTTCAGAAATCGATAGAAAATTACACAGGAATATTCATAATATAGTGAGCCGTGGTCGTACAGAGAGCTCTCTTCGTCAAAATTTTTTTTCCTAGCATAACGTCATAAAACCAATTCTGGTCATAGCGTGCGATAGGTGGAGGAATGGGGTTGGTTCACAGAAAATAGGAAGATTTCCAAGGCGAGTAATCAGTACGACCCGCAGAATTACAAAATGACAATCATTCAAGCCTAACAAATGAAATCGCTTGAAAAATAAACAGAAATGCATTTGCGGATAAAATGGAGCATTAGCTAGGTCAAAATTTATGAAAATCTTTGAATTTTGAAAGCAGGTTTATCCTTCTTAAAAGGCAAAAGTTATCTTTCCTGAATGGGATTGGTCAATAGAAGTACTAATCACAAATAACTCAGCCAGTAATGGTCAACAAAAATTTTTGTTGAGTCTTTTAGCGAAAATTTTCTCACATATTTTGCACCAAAAAAAAAATCGGCCTGTTTCATAAAGTCTGGAAGAATACCCAGGAATGGATTGGTGTTTTTATTTTTCAACTTTCGGTTCGATTTTTACAGGGTCACAAACTTTTTTGGAAGTTTACGCTAGAAACGCGAACTTTAATTTAAGAAGTTACAAATCAAGCAAAGCTTGATCGGATTGTCGAACCTGTCGAAATGCCGCGTTTTAATGCTTTATTACTACAGCAAGTATCAATATTTAAGGTGTGGTGGAGCAGAATGAACTTGGTAAATGCATCTATCAGAACAAAAACATATTTCCTTGCGTTATTCTTTCCACTAAACTTACCAGAAGCATCAAAGTGTAAGGTATGCCAAGGTATCTTTGGGAATCGCATACAACTGAATCTGGATTTTTCCAAAATGCACTTTTTTCACAAATTTCCTGGCAAACCGAGACATGCTCTCAAACCAGCAGAACTCATACATCCTCCCTAAGGAACTTTCCTAAGCCAAACGTTTTATAGATTCATGTGTATTATTAATAATTGACTACCTCAGCGATCTCGAAATTACTGGCAAATATTCTGTTTTACCTTTACGTTGTATCTTACGATGCGAAACACCCGATCGCAATTCACAAGTTTTGGCAACATCTTCGTTGAGGTTATTTTCACTGAGTTCAAGCGCTGATTTGAATATATATAAATCTCGTTGCTGTTATGATAAAAGCCAGTTATCGGGCAACTCTGAAATAATACATTTATTTTCATAAATTCTATTTTTTCAAATTATTTTTTAGAAGAAGACAAATGATTTCTCGAAAAGAAATCAACACGACACATATGACCACCACGACACATTGTGAATCACATCAAAGACAAATACTTCCATGAAGGCCCACCATCCATATGAGTCCACCCGAGGAGTGAGGTCGAGCCTCCTGCGGGATGACCGCAATGAGTTACAATTAGTAATAACTACAAATTTCCGGCCATGGAAATATTGTCCAAAATGTTTAATAGCATCCATATAAACGGAGATCCCCTAATTTAAAATCTATCTTCGAAACATAATATCATAACTCACGCAATGGTCAGAGAGAACATGAATCTCTAACGCAATACCATCCACCTCAACTAATGCCAATATCTGTTGTATACTAAATACTGACGACTGACCAATACCTGTCATAGTTACAGTTTTATAATCCCGAGCAATACAATATAATTATGTCATGCATTTCCTCTTAAACTACGGAGCCTAGTTTCAAAACTGGCCATTATTACATTTGCAACAGGCATTTGACACAAGTAACTCCCTAGAAAATATAGATTTTGTGAAAGAGTGATATTTTTGGCTTATGGAAGGCGTTTGCCTGCCGCCAAAGCACTTTATATATTAAGCAAAAATATTTGCTAGTTTATAAACGATGGCTTTTTTATATCCTATTCCTTCGGGAAATAATTGGGAAAAGTTAATATATCCTTTTCCCCATTATTTGATACTATGATACTATGATACTATGTTTGTAACGCAATGAAGGAGCTACAATAGATATGGAGAAGTACATATATTCTGGCTCAGAGTGATCCGCTGAGTCGAGCTAGCCCTGTCCGTCCGTCTGCCTGTCTGTCCGTGGATATCATGAATACAAGATAACGAATAAAGCTATCATCATGAAATGTGAGACAAATATTTCGCGTTAGGATAGGTTTGTATTCAAAATGGGCGAAATCTAACAACTTCCACGCCCACTTTTGGTACTTAATGTGAATTAAATCGTGTTTAGAGCTCAATTTCTCAGCTCCAAGTATTAACTTAAAGGTGAAATTGTATATCCGAGTCTACTACTTGATTTGAAAATATAATCATAAAATGGGCGTGGTCCGCCCACTACAGACAAAATTCGTGACTACAGGCGTAAAAATATTATCATGAAATTTGGCACAAATATTCCCTGGCACCATTGGCTGGGTGGTGTTGAAAATGGGCGAAATCGGACAACTGCCACGCTCACGCCACAATTAGAACTGTTTTCCAAAAATGGGTTTTTGGAGAACAAATAAACGATTACAAGAGAACAAATAATGCTATCACCATGAAATTTGGCACGAATGTTCTATGTCATCACAGGCTGGTTATAAATGTAAATATAATAATTAAAATATAAATATATAATACATTTATATAACCCACCGACATTTTATTTGAACATTGTTATCAAAAGATGCGGGAATAGGATATATAAGCTCCGGCTAGGCCGAAGATAATATTCTTACTATGCAGTTAAAAAATACAATTACAAAAATTTGTCCTAGACATAAACCTTGAGAGTGAAAATGACAATAATTTTTGTTAGATTCACGCTGGCGTTTTGAAGAAGATCAATAAAACTATTTTATAAAATATTTAAGATTGTAGTTCCGTTTGTTAAATACTTATACGATATCATTCCATATCATTATGGTATAAGAGGGCAAATAAGCGTTAGCCGGCAGCACGACGGGTAATCCAGATCTGATTGTGTCCACTTACCCACAACACAACCAGATGCTGGGGATAATTGAACACCACAGCTAAAACGATATACAAATTAATAGAAGGGGAATAATTAACACAAATTGGATGCGACTCACTCTTGAAACTCCGCTAATCCATTTGAGTAACAAATAATACGTCCACATTCAATCAACGGATTTTTAATTGGGCCAGGACTAAGGATTAAGTCTTCTTTAATTGCACACATGCCAGGATATTCTTAAAGAAAATATATTGTTCGATAATTAGTCAGAATTTTTGCACAAATCCATCACCGATTAGATCAAAGCTAGGCAGAGGAACTCCGTACTTGGATCGCTATAGTTTCCCATGGTGGTAGCGGCAAATGATGCGCCCAACATCAATGACAAACACACCATAATCTTCATATTTTAGTATATAATATCACTTCCGCAGCACATCTCATGCAAAAAGTACTGATGCCTGAGATTCTGTAGATGCTTTTATAGTAGTTTCCGTCATAGCGATTAGAATGATTGCGGTTCAAAAGCTCAAATTCTATAAAAGGAGCTTTTTGTCTAAATTTTTAAATTGTGTTCAATTTTATTAAGTTTCTGTTTCTGTCTGTGGATTCAGTTTCATTTCTCTTAGAATTTGTGTCAATTTATGGCACACAATTTAATAACTTAAAAGAACCAGAAAACGCTGTTATCATTATTGTTATCAAACGAAAAACATTTCTTCGCAACTTCTAAGAACGGGAGACAATAAAACAATACAAAACAAAAACAAAATTTTTAAATTATAAAAAAGTTCTTGGAAAATAATCAATTAATTTGTGTATGGTATACATTAGTCTGTACGAGATTAAGCAATTTGATACGGCCACGAAAAATATTATTCATTTTATTTGTTAGAGATGCATTAGCGACTGATTCATTTCCCCAAAAATTTTAAAGACACAATTTTTGTTCGCTACAACCAAAATCCCAAACGACAAAATGAAACATCAATATCTCGACACCGAATGAAGAACCCCGAGATTTTTCCATAAAAATTATCTAATTTTGTGATAAGCGTTTACTACAAATTATTATTCTATTGGTAACGACCAATTATTTGTAATATTAAATTGATTTTCGTTGTCTATAGCGAATTCTTTGCAACAAGATTGTTGCATGCTATTGGACTCAGCGGGTTTTAGTCGCGCCTTAGACTGCAACCCTTAGTAGTTTAAACTTAGGTTTTACTCGTAAGAGTGCTTTTGGATACAAATCTTATGCATGCAAGAATTGCAGCACAGTGAGTAAAGCGACGAGCAAACAACAATTTTTTTGTTTAATCATTATTCAGTGTGTTTATTGCATAACAGTGAAAATCGAAGGAATATGTTTGCGCAACGGTTATGTTTATAACGTTTATATGGTGAAGTGACACTTTTCAAGTGTCCACTTCGTAGTGCTTTAACTTGATAAAGTAGGCAAAAGCTGTATAGAAGGTCTCGAAAAGTCGGCACTTACTCTCCGCTTTTTTAATCAAATATGGATATGTATTGTAAAAATCCGTTATCCTTCATCCGATATTCTTTGCAATGGGAAGATTTCACTGCTTGTTAGGCGGTCATTTCTATGGAAACGTAGGCTAGGTTTGTGGAGAAAGTTTCGAGCACTTCGCACTATCTTGTAAGTTCACTTTCATTACTAATGTATGAAATCTAAGCTCGATCGAGACAACTGCGACTGGGTATTAGGATAAGTAGGGTAATATCAAATGTTACTAATTCAGGATTTTTTCGCTTTGGGGTCTTATCCTTCCGGGATTTTTCGGTTTCAGAATTTTGCCGTTTCGGAATTTTTCGAAGTTTTTGTCTGTCTGTCAATTTTATATATTTTTTAATGATTTTATTATAAAGTTCTAACAAATTGCCGACTTAAGTCCTTCCGAAATCGTTCTCAGTATTTAAGAACTAAGAACGTATCGAACATTTTATTTCTATATCCGGATCGCACAGGAGCGATAGTGATGATCCCTTGTTTTCATGTCTTTGGGAATTAGCCTACTAATTGGGGATTAAACTTATGCTCAATTCGCGTCTCAGTGACGGCTTTTTCTTATTTTTCCAACTTCACATTAATTTTCCTTCAATTGCACATTTGCAAGTATGTTAAAGAAAATATTAAAGAAAATTTTTTAACAATTATCTTAAAGAAAATTTAAAAAATTTATTTATTTTCAGATTGATGAAGTTCTATAGTTTCTATAGAGTATCTCCCTAAGCTAATTAACTCTAACTCTAACTCTATTTCTAGGTCTCTACGTCACTTAATTTACTTGGCTCACTACTGTTGCCAATTGCGTCAACTGCATCAATGCTAGGTGCAACAAATTCATTACTTTATTGTTTTGAATTATATTTCTTTCCCTGCGTTTTGTTTTAATCTTGTGAATAAATATAAGAAGAAAACGAGTGAGACGTTTTTTATTAAAACTACAAATTTGCGGTCCTTGTTTGGGATTTATTCGAAGTTTTCAGTTTTTATAACATTCAATAAATTTATTTAAGCTAGTTAGGAAAATGTTCCGCTTGCCGCATTATCGCTTCCATTCTCCTTCCTAAATTCTTTAATCTAGATAGATAACTGCTATCTACTATTCAATTAATTTTTTAATTTTATGAATGCGGATAATTGGCTTGCTTTATCCACGACCTTTAAAAATATTATATAGATCAGTGTCGTTGATAAAGTGTCGGACTTCGACAGAAGTCGCTTTGACGTCTATAGACATATACATGAAACGTACTTGTTCTCGTATTCTCGTTCTTGTTTGCAGTCATTTAGTATTTGCCATATCACATTGCAAATATTTGTTTGACTGTATTGTCAAAAATTTTACTCTCTTAACAAATCTGCTTGTGTTCTATGCACAGATATTTTATAAATGTTAATTTTTGCTGCATTTTCAAAAACTTTCCATAGCTGTGGACAAAGTGAGCACTACCGGTCAATTGCTGGAACAATGTTGGAACAAGATTTACGGAATGATGCGAAGAAATACGCAATCAATTTAGTTCACATTTACATCGAAAACTTCTAGGGCAATTAATTGTTTGTATAAATTCCTGAGTCCCTTCTTAAAAATCCCTTCTTAAAAAAATTGAATAAGTTTCAGTACTAGTGTGTCTTAGATTTAACAAGTTTAGCCTCATCAACGACAAACACGTTTGTTTGCTGTTCTTCCAGTCCAACGAAATCCACCCTCTCACGTTCGAGCAGAGAGTTGACAATTTTAGAAGGAAAACATAAAAAATTTGACAGCTTGGCCAAACAAAAATATGAAATGTGATATAAAAACAATAATGTAGTGATTTCTGCAATTACTGCGTGGGGATTAAACCGCGTGCGGCTTAAGTTTACCTCGCCCCCCAAAAAATCTTCAATAATTTTTACACGACTATGGGTGTTTGATATGGAAAAATTGTTCTTAAAAATTCTTAGAAATTCTTATTCTTACAAATTCGTTAGCCTCTCGTAACGTTTCAAATGCAGTTATTAATTCTAGTTTTGTTTCGACTCAAAATTCATTTGCTAGTCTTTTCAAGGATTCGTCTTCTGGAAATCCAGCTAGCGCTTCCAAATCTTCTCTGGAAGAGAACTCTTCTGTGGAAGAGTTTCTACAAGTCGCTAAGATATTATGTGAAACGCAAACTTTGTCTCTTGGTGCAAAAACTAATAATTTTCTAAGCGCCTATAAAAACATTTCTATAGAGCGCGCTGAACAGGATTGTTCGAAATTGTTGAAAGAAATGCAGGAAGTATATGGTCCATAAAATTTTGAATTTAGTTACTTTTAATGTAAGGCCATTGACTGATCAGAGCAGAATGATTGAGTTAATAGATCTCTTTGGAAAACTGCAACATTGCGTTGGATCATTCAGGAGACGCATTTGAAATCCACACCAAATATAATTAATTTTAAAAATTATTGCCTTTTAAGAGAGAAAATCGCCATAGTTATAAAAAATCTTATTGTTATGCTATAGTTCCTACAAATTCTCTTTTTTCCGAATCTTTTCATTGAAGTTGAAGTGACAATTGCAAATGAATAAAAAAATTATTTTTGGTTGCATATATTTTCCCTGCAATACAAGCTCAACAATAATTCTAGATGGACTGCAGAACTATTAAATTTTTCTAGAAATTATTATGGCATCATTATTATTGGTGGTGACTTCAATCTGAGGCATACCGATTAGGGCAATTCTTTTAATAACATCAATGGAAACATATTATATGGTTGGTTACTAGAGCACTCTTCTAATTTCGTAAGAATAGTTGATGCTATATCCCTTTTCGCTAATGGTGCTTCCTTCTTAGGTCATTTTTTGATTAGCTCAAACATAATAAATTTATTCAACCCAAATTTTAAAGTCTCTTTAGAACCTTCCTTTTCCGACCACTCTCCGATTAAAATCCAAATTGATATTCAAGACACTGACTTTATTTTACAACCTCTTAAATTCTTTGTTTCCTTTAAATACACCAATTGGGTTACCTTTAAAGGGGATCTGGAAATTGTGGTTTCGTCTTACTTTCCACCTCTTGATCGAAATTTTTCCAATAATGAGATTAATACATTTATCGATAATCTCACCTCTAATTTGATTTGCTCATGATATTCTGATAAAATTGATCATTACAAAAAACTTTTCCTTTCTGAAAATTTAAGAAAAAATGTTTAAAATTAAGTATGAGTGGCAAAAGAAACTGAAAGTAATTTTTAAAAGAACATTAAATAGAAATTATCCGGAATATAAAATTCTTGCAAAACTTTGATAAAGGAGCAAGTAAGAGGCCAAGGTCATTCACGAACACCTGAAGCGCATTGTCCCCGGTACTAACGCATTTAAACAAATTTATAATGTTTTAGGTGGGTTAAGGAATTGTTCTCTTCCAGAGTTTGTCGTCAATGGAGTGGCTATTTCTAATTGTAAGAATAAGGCTTTTCTTCTGGAAGATTATTTTTCAAATATTTATCGTGGTTCCTAAACTATCAGACATAGCATTAACAGTTTTATTCGGAATTCCGGAATGCCCTCAATTCCCAAGCTGACTTTTTCAATCGCACTTTTGAAAAGCCTCGCAAAATTAAATAACAAAAGGTCTTCAGGATCCTGACAATATCTCAAATTTTTTAATTAAAAAGTTTTCGGTTAAAATTTTTGATTATTTGACTACTATTTTTAACAATTGTTTGAATAAAAGCTATTTCCCCAACCATCTGGAAAGTAGCTAAAGTTTGCCCAATATAGAAAAAGTAAGTATAATTGATTTAACTAATATTGGGCAAATTTCTCTTTTATCAAATCTGGGAAAATTCTTTGAAAAAATTATTCGTGGTAAAATGAATGCCGACATTAATGATCAATATATATATATCACATTTTCAGTTTGGCTTCAAACAAAAACATTCCGCATTGCATACTCTATCTAAATTTCACAATGGCATAATCTGTAATTACGACAGCGGAAATGTACTGTTAAGATCTCTTCAGACATTGAAAAAGCGTTCGATCATGCATATCACAATGTTGAATCAATGTGATCATGCATACCTGAAAGTAAAAATTTGAAACTCATTCTAAACAGAAATGAAATTCCGTTCAGTGAAAATTGGAAGTAACTCGGAATTAATTTTAACAAATTGGCTAAATTTAATAATCATGTTCGCTTAATTTCGAAAAAAGTCAATAGAATAAAGGGTTACTTTGGAAGATTGCTATGTAATTCTAATCTTCCTATTAAAACGAAGCTTTTTATAAAGTTTGCTTACGTCCAGTATTAGTATACGGATTTCCGATTTGGTTCTCAATCTCTCCAACAGTCACAAAAGATTTGAGAGAAAGGTGCTGAGAGTTTGTATTGGAAAGCATTTAGAAACGTTTTGTAAAAGATACTCAAATGAATATATTTACGAAAATTCTGATATGATTCCACTTTCTTTTTATTGTTTAGGTCTTTTAAAAAATATTTATCGAAGTTGTCTTATCACAACAACTCTAATTAATAGCTTGCTTGCAGATCAATCCAATTTCAGCTGGTCGAATACGCACTACCTTTCGCCCTCGGATTTTTGAAGGAAGAGATGTCTCCCTTTTCTTCGTTGAATTTTTTGCCTGATTTCTATAAAAAATCAAACCTCCAACTCACAGAGGTTAACCTTAAGATTCAGTTAGTTTTTAGCCCTACTTTAGCTGTTTATTATGCCTCTAAGGCTATCCTAAACTCAGTTTTTATCCTTTTTTGTTTTAATTCTACATCCTCGTTAATGTTAATGCCGGGAGCAAGCATGTCACTCTAATTATTTACTAATTTTCTAGAAATTTTTATAATTATGTTTATCAAAAAGA
Organism: Physocephala rufipes; assembly: GCA_963966595.1. Lineage (NCBI taxonomy): Eukaryota > Metazoa > Arthropoda > Insecta > Diptera > Conopidae > Physocephala > Physocephala rufipes. Next base: position 9,530,804 of record OZ016504.1, on the reverse strand, counting down.
CTCAATAAAATTTAACTTATCTTAACTTGTCAAATAATGTATAGATAATTTTTTTTAATTCAATAAAAATATTCATATCGCCCTTTCACATGTACACAGTTGTCAGTGTTGCTGCCTGAAAACGCAAGATCATGGTCAGTTTCGTGTTCTGTAGCTCGTTTCTGTAACTGAATCGAAAAGTTTTTCGATTTCCGTGACGTCATTTCGATTCGATTGAAAGTTTTCGTTTATGAAATGTTTACTGTTTCTGTAACAACAAATCGAAAAAAAAGGCTGTTACGGTTTGGTAATGACATATTAATCGAAAAGAAACAAATGGAATATGAAACAACTATCAACTTGAAAAATAAATTTTATAGTTTAAAAAACAAAATTTTTAAGATCAATAAGATAATTTCCATTTTGAAAACTTTTATTTGTAAGAAACCATTTTTAGTATGGCGATGATAATTTTTTTATTTTAGAAATGGTAATTTTCCTCCTCTATCCAACTTATTCTAATTATCTTTTTATTTATTTCTAGAAAAAATTGTAATATTTGCATTAGATGAAGGAGAGTATTTTACAACTTTATAATTTATGATTGTTCTTTAACCGGTTTTCTATCATAGAGTATCCAATTCGTATTTGTTTATCGAATTTAAGATTTGTCTGACAAAATATCTTAATATTAATTAAGAATCATCGAATTTAATCAATTTTATGATATCGTTTTGAAGAAGGATGGATGGAATATTGCTTTATTTGTATGCAGTTGAATATAATAGGCGTAATATGCTGAGAATCCGGCGAAGGCAGTTAAGAGATTCTTCAGATCCTTTTCAAATTCCTGAATCTCGATTCGTGGAGATCTTCAGTCTTTCCAAAGAAGCAGCAAGTCATTTGCTTAATGAGATCTCTCCTTTTTTATATAAGGGAATAAGGAGAACGTTTATTCCGAATTCGTTGCGACTTTGTGCAGTGCTACATTTTTATGCGACCGGCAGTTTTCTGCGAGATATAGGCCAAGACTTTTTGTGTCCAATGAGCAAAACTATGATTTGCCGCATAATTCGCCAAATTACTAAAGTAATTCAGAATAAATTAATGCATAAATACATACGATTTCCACACTCGCCAGAAATTAAACGGAACATTAGAATATGAAATATTAGGATGCAATGCTAGGTATGGAGGCAGTACACGCGACGCCTTTATTTGGGAAAGCAGCATGATAAAAACATTTCTCCACCGAGTATAATGAATACCGATCCGACGGTTGGTTAATTGGTGATTCTGGCTATCCTCTGCAACCAGGGCTAATGACTCCTTATCGTATTGTGGAAAATGCTGGACATGGTACATTTAACGATGCCCACAGTAAGGCCAGAAATTGCGTAGAGCGTTTGAATGGAGTTTTAAAAAAGGTTTTCGGCTGTCTGTCACATGAACGTGGACTGATGATGGGCCCTGCTTTCGCCGGCTCAATTATAAATGCCTGCTGTACACTGCATAATTTTAGAAAGCGGTATAATTTAGCAAATTCTGAGGGAGTAGTAGGCACTGAGAGCTTTTCCAATGAACATATCGATGAAACATCAGTACTTAACGAAGCAAGGACAGCGCGTGAAATAATAACTCGTAACTATTTTCAAACATGATATTATGAATTCAATAATATAAAATTCTAATATTCCTTAATATGTACATTTTACTTACTTTAAAAAGGGTCATATTATAATAATAAATATTAATGAAAAGTCATTTACATTAAAAAAGTATATATATTTATTTTAATTTATTTTTTAATGCATCATAGATATTTTTTAATAGGTGCCTAAAGCGGCCATAACTTCCCTATGCCTTTGTTTGTTGTTCATCTTTCATTTCTGTCGTTTGTTGTTCAGTTTTCGAAATTCAAATGAAAAGTGAAAAGTCAAATCAAATCTTTACGATTCGTTTTTTTACAGAAACGGTCTTTTCGATCCATTCCTACGACAGTGGAATTGGAACGAATATCTGTAAAAAACTTTGACAGCAGTCAAAAGTTATTGAATTATTCTATTTTCGATTCATTTTTTATAGAAACATTATCAATAAAAATGACGTCACAGTGACGTAGAATCGAAAAAATGAATCGGAAAGCTTGGTGAAAACTAGTTACAGAAACGAGCTACTGCAAGGAAGTACTTATGCATAAGTAAGTAGTGTAAATTTTATGTGCTTTCTCTTAAATTATTGCATGCATTTCGATGGCACAACACGGAAATTTTTTTCTCTAAATGTTGAAACTTCTCCGAAAAGTTCCGAAATTGAAACTAACATCGAAAATGTGAAGTTTTCTTGAAAAATGAAACGTGTCTCATAAAAAGGCTTATTTAAACAAACTATATTATTAGTGGCTTCCTTTTGGCGATTAAGTTATACAGTTATTTTTTGGGGGTTACGAGATATAGCCGAAAAATATTAATTCTTAACGTGGCATTTCACGGAAATCTGGCGAGAGCGATAATAGCCTGTTGTTGTTTTTGTGTACAACAACAACAACAACAAGAACCAGAAATTCTCAAAATGCGACGATTTTGTATAGGCAGCCCTGTTCCTTTAATTCAATGCCAAACATACATAAACATTTGATAGATTAATAAATGTATCTGATTAATAAAAAAATATGTTGTTACTTATTATTTGGTTATTACTTACTATCAAGAACTAAAAATTTAGGAAAATATATAAAAATGTCCAGTGTAGGCTGAATCATTTTTACCAAACTTGTTGACGCCTATTAAGATATCTGTCCCGAATGCCAACGAAATCTGCACTATTTTGGAGTGTCCTACCTGTTTGAGGACTACAAGCATAAATGTGTGTCGCCTATGGATGCTGAACTTTGTTTCTTTCTGTGAAACACGGTATCACAGTTTTTGTGCTCATCTAATCCCTCAAGCATAAGAGGCAATACCTTATCGCAGAATCCGCCAAAAATTTTTCCAGTTTCAGAGAGGCGATTAATGTAATTAACATTTTGATATCCACAGAACTTCAGCCGGTGCGTGGCCTCATTGGGCCAGAGACATTGAATAGTGGTTATAATGAACTATATTCCACTAAAGCATAGTGATAAAGGCAGTCAGTCATAAAGGCAGTCAGTGATTTCTAAACATAAAACATAAAACTAAAGTAAATTTGAGAACATCGGTTTAAGAGATTTTTAGTAGTTTTGAATAATTTTGAAAATACACTATGTTTGTTTCTCTTGTCGCTTTCCGGTAAATTTTAATTTTTCCTTTCTGTTCGTTATTGTACTTTGAATTTGTAATCGAAAAAATTTGTAATCGAATTGAATTTGTAATCGGAAAAGGAATTATGTGGGAGGGAGCCTGTTTTTAATGCTCGTATATATATATATCTGTTCGCCGGAACGGTACGAGACTTTTGCAAGAATTTTTGATAAAAAATGTCTTCAATTGGAGAACTCCTACAAATATTTTCTACCTTTTTTCGAATTTGCTAATTATAGTCTCATCTTGTTAGTAAATGCTAAAATAACTTTTAAAATCCTATTTCGTAAAATAGTTTTAAATTCGAATAATAATATTTATACAATCAATACAATATATCGACAAGTAAAATCAGAAACAATGTTACGAATTACTGCAGTGAAGTGTATAAATAAGTGAATGAATGAAAACTGAACGAAAAAACAAAAGAACAAAAACCGCATTAATCCAAGAAAAAATCCTCAACCATAATGGCCTTATGCGAAATTAAGTTAATGTCAAAAGTTAACGACAATGAAGCTTAATTTTTGTAAAATTATTGAATTGCCCAAATAAACTTAACAAAAATTCCGCCATTGTTGATGTTGCCAATTGCAAAAATAACAAGTTGTTTAAAATGTTACGTCGGATATCGTCAAAAAAATTTTATTTGGCAACAAAAAGCTGTTTGTTAATTTTTGTTAAGTTATGTGCGACCAGTTTCGCTGTCACATTAAGGTTCCTTAATGTTGCCGAATTTAACGAAGCTTTTCTTAATTCATTATGGTCACTCAGTATGATTCGCGTGTACTCGCACATCACATAATTTTTTGTTAATTTCGCTTAAGGTCATTATGGTTGAGCCTTAAAGCCTCAACCATAATGGCCGTATGCGAAATTAAGTTAATGTCAAAAGTTAACGACAATGAAGCTTAATTTTTGTAAAATTATTGAATTGCCCATAATAAACTCAATAAAAACTTAACAAAAATTCCGCCATTGTTGATGTTGCCAATTGCAAAAATAACAAGTTTAAAATGTTACATCGGATATCGTCAAAAAATTTTTATCTGGCAACAAAAAGCTCTTTGTTAATTTTTGTTAAGTTATGTGCGACCAGTTTCGCTGTCACATTAAGGTTCCTTAATGTTGCCGAATTTAACGAAGCTTTTCATAATTCATTATGGTCACTCAGTATGATTCGCGTGTACTTGCACATCACATAATTTTTTGTTAATTTCCCTTAAGGCCATTATAGTTGAGCCTTAACATCTGTTTTATAGTTACTTTTAACTGGAACGTGCCCGGAGATTTTTACGCAGACATGACTTAATATATCAGTATCAGGTTCTAAAAGGTATTATTATTACATCATTAACTTATCCTTAAACATTATGAACGGGATCTTTCATAACGGTAATGTGTTTGACCACTATTTGCCCTTAAATTAATCTCGTTTGCTTCAAAAAAGGGAAGACCACAAACGGTCAATGGAAAACTTTGCGAATATTAACATATTACGTGGAATAGAAAATCGAAGCTTTATATATCATTCCGTACGGGGTAGCTTTAAATATAACACATAAGACATACTCCAATAAGAGAAAGATGAAGTGGAAAAACGCTCTGTGCTTGTTGAAGCAAGAAAGTGGCTCGTTATTAAAATTCGGCAATTCCGAACCCGACTGAATGAAAATCCCTGCGAAACAACGAAAGCTTTTACTCCATACATTCGCTTGACTTTCAATGCCACGGTTGTGACTCCAAATGACGATGGTCCATAAAAGGAAAACAGACGTCGCACAGTGGCAGATATTTTGAAATAGCGGTCAAAAGTCTATATCTTCTGAACGCGTTAAATTATTTAATTTATTTTTTTTTTCTTTGCTACCCTAATCTTTAGCTTTAATTTCATGCTACAACCATTAAAATTGACATGGGGGAACCAAAGATATGACAGATTTTATCAACCTACCTCGTACTTTTACTACAATCTAAATCTTTCTAAGCATATCCGTCATGAATAAAGAACACTGCAAACATACTGCGTTTTTTTATAAATGTTGTGTTTTTTGAATACTTATATTAATTATTTATTATAATAATAAAGGCAAAATACAAAGATATATAATTTAAGATTATAATTCAATAAATAAAGACAAAATATTTACATGTGTATGCAAACTAAGCAATTTTTACAAAATGTTCAGCAAAATATTTTTGTTGGTCGTCTAATAGTAAATTTTTAGCATCATTATCCAATTCAATTGATGAAGACTTCCATTTTTGACGAATATTCGAAATATATGGATCTGATGTGCAGAGCAAAACTGTAAGAAGATCCTCATTCGTACAATATCTTGACATTTTTCTTGTGTTGTGCTCACGAAAAAATCTATAATCCTTATTTCTTTTCTCTTGTGCTTCTTCGGAAAGATCACCTAGTGGAAGCAGACTATGTTCAATTACTTGTTCTCCATGATACAGAACTTTATGTATTGTTGATGGCATATTCCTCCAAGGGTATTTTTCGTTATATATCTCTGCGGTTTTCTTAGCATATATTCCGAATTTCTTCGCATCAATCATTTTGCTGCATGCTATAACTTCTATAATTACTTTAAACCGCCTTATTATTTCAATATCCACTCCTGTTATGAAAGCTGCAGTCTCAGGATCAGAGAAAAACCTTCGAGCAGTGTTTCCATCATTTGTGTTACCCTCTCCTTGTTTTGGTTGGTCAATTATCAGACCTAGTTGACGATATTGCTCCTGTATTTCTCTTTTCCTTATGTTTCTTTTTTCCAGATTCAATTCATTTCTTCTAACTGTTCCTGTAGCTCCGAATTCCAAATCATAAGCCAATTTGAGAATATGTTCCATGAAACGAATTCTAGTGTGAAGAGGGGACAATCCAAATTCGTACGCATCTTTACAGTCATTATCACTTGGTGGTACTTGGTTCAATTTACTCGAGGTTTGGTGACATATAATGCAGCTAGATGATGCCTTAGTATCCGTTAAGGCTTGTCCTACTTTTCCATCAATCATAGTGAGAAGAAGTTTGAAATCTATTTGAATACGATGTCCATAAATCTCAAAAAATACTGGCTGCAGTTCCTGAATTTGGCTTTTTATTTTATCAACTTCTTCGACTATGACATCTTTTGTCTCCTTTTTGAATGCAAATTTAATTGGTCTGCAATATTTTGTTGAAGAAGGTGTTTCATTTCTCCATATATCTTTGCTGGTTGACGGCTCAGGTTCTATTTTATTTTTCCTTAATCGCAAAGGAACAAAAGAAATCATAAACAAGTTGCCGTCATTTGAATTCTCTGCGTTAAATTGTTTATATTGCTTCTGACCAGATGATCCGTCACATCCCCACTTAGAAACAAGAGTAAGATTGCAATCGCCAAGACTTTTTAGACAATTTTCATCTAATGAAAGCAATAATCTCTCGGCAGTGTGCTCTAGAAGATCTTGTAATTTAACCTCTGCTGAGCTTGGAGTAATTTCGATCGCACTTTTCGAAGGTAGGCAGTCTTTTTTTATAGCAATTATTTCGTCGTATGATGGAAAGATGTTGCATTTTTTTCCATTGGCTCGCTTGCGTAATTCTATATACTGATTTTTAGTCAATTTTAAATCTAGGAATAATGCAAATGCTTCATCTGGGGTAAACTTTTTTTCTTCAGTTGGAGTTTTAACGTTGGTCAGTAATCTTTTTATGCGTTTAGGGGTAGCTTCCATTACTTTCTCAATTAGTTCTACCTTGTCCTTTTTATTTTTTGATGGACCTAGTTGATGAAGAAATGATTCCTTTATTATTTCGGTGGATATTTCTTCATTGATGTTGCCAAGTTTGCGCCTTCGAGATCGTTCACTGCACTCATCAATCGATTTCCTTGGTCGACCAGTCTTCTCGCTGCCTTTATCAGTAGTTTCATTTTCAAAGACGAGTTCAGTTTCCATCCAATTTTTATAGCGTTGGTACATCACCTCTTTTTTTCGATGCACATCCTTATATCGCGTTTTCAAATGCGACAAAAAAGTTTTTATTTTATTTGTATATGTTTCAATACGTTCTTCATTACAAGAATCGCAAAAAGTTTTACTGAGAATATACGAAATAACATCTTGGTCCTCTTTTCGTACAAAGTAAATATCGGCCAAAGTCTTATATGTGAACTTCACCATGTTTTTATCAACACTACAGAAATTATATTTTGGCAGCGCTTTAAATACTCTAATCTTCACACATCCTTAACAATATTTGTAGGTAATTATTTGGTCATAAAATTGGTTTTTTTCTTCATAAACACTGCTACCTGATTCATCAAAACGTTTAAACTTTACTTATACCCATACCCTACCATTACCTAATGTTTTAGGTACCTGATAATTAAGTATAGGTACCTAATAACTAAAAATACAACACTTATTTTTCCAACGAAACAATCATTTAAAGAAACAAAATACTCATAATCATTTAACAGCCAAAAAAAAAAACATGAAATAAGAATCCTTTAATTTTGCATTAGATGACTTTGTGTCATAAAAAATACTCCAGGTACCACATCCGCAAGCTTCCGCAAATAAAACTATATACAGAATCTAGAGAAAAGACTCAGCTATGCGATCGTGTAAAATTTGTTCTGGACGACGCTGGCCCTTTTGATTCCCGATCCAATTTACATGAAAATTTATTGAAATTTGGTACATTTTTTAAATACCTGTTACATATTATTAGTAACGCTTATTTAACTTAGTTTAATATTATTTAAATATAAAATAGATTAGAAAAATAAATAAAAAAGACCGGAACTTAATATCAGCAAAACTCGCCGAGTTATAATTATTTAAACTATAAAAAAATTACAGAAAATCAAAAATTTTAGGCCAAAACAGAAAAGGACTAGCTTTGATTGTCCTGTTTTTAGTGAAAGGATCAAATTAGAGCTGTTATTTTTTGGCACCCTAGGTTCTGATGTATTATCTTTCATATAAGCATACTAATTGTAAAATTGGCGACTGTGAAAAAAAAAACTTTTGGCCGCTATTTCAAAATATCTGCCACTGTGCGTCGGCAATATTTTTGATTATAGCCTTTCTGCTTTTAACGGCTCTATTATGGTTGTTAAGTAAACAAGCTTTTATGTTAAGTTCTTGTTAAATAATTTGTTAATTTCGATATTCCGAAAAAACATTTACAGCGTAAAATATTTTAAAGTTCACCACGTATGGTGACTTGTTTGAGGTTTACGAGCTGTTTAATTTTAAAAACAAATAATTTTTGAATGAAAACAACAATGAAACCTGCGGAAAAGTTGATTTTGTGTGTTTCTCTATTTGAGTTTATGTATTTTCTTTATGTTTCAGGAAACCAAAATTCCAACGATCAACTGAAGAGCAATTGTCTTTTTTGTGGAGTTTTGCCGGCAGCATCCAGAATTGTTAGCTGGGAAAAATACTCCGCAAAATCCGGCAATGCTTCAAGAGCGATGGGTAGAGCTAGCTGGCGGTCTCAATGGTATGAGAGGTCCCACTCCGGCCAAGTGGAAAGAGGTAAACTAAAAGAAAATAATTGCAAATGCAGTGTAGTATTATTTTTTACAGAATTTGGGTGTCTGGAAGAGCCAGCTTCGCGGACGTGCACGGCAACGTAAGGCGGAGTTGCTGCTGACGGGAGGAGGGTCTCTCAACAATCGGCCGCTCAGTGCTCTTGAGGAGCGTGCTCTGAGCACTTTCGGCAATGCTGCCGTTGAGGGCTTGGGCCAAGTTGGCGAACTGGGCATGGAGGTATAAATTTCTATATAATATTGTTTCATTTTTCATCTTTATTATAATTCAAGGCTTCTGTTCTACCACAGCTGTCTACCACTGGCCAGTTTACGCCATCAAAAGTCAACAGTGGGCCATTTTCGCCGCCCGTGTCCAGCGCTTGGCCGTTTTCGCCCCCAACCGTCTGTCCTGGGCCGATATCGCCGCCAATTGTCAGCGCTGGGCCGATATCGCCGCCAATTGTCAGCGCTGAGCCGATATCGCCGCTAGTGGTCAGTCCTGGGTGGTCGTCACCTCAAGTGGGAAACAATTCGTGGAGCTTGTACTCAAAAGTATTGAGAGGCGCGATGCTAGAGAGGACCAGGCGATACAGGCGCAACTCGCCATAGCAGCTGCATTAAAGGAGCTAAGCAGCATTTTTTAGCTAACGCAACTTTTAGCTAACGCCATACAAAATTTTAAAAAGAATTAATAAATAAAATAAAAAATAACAAACAATTTTAGGTTTTGTTATATTTATTAATTAAAACGTTAATTCTATAATTCAGTTGATATCTACAAACTAGAAATATACCTGTCACGAATTATTTCACCTTCTCTTAATCTTGCAACGGTATCATTTAGAAAAACCTCATTGCAATCGTTATTGCCCTTTCACTTTCGTCTACATTTACTGAGGCACCGGCTTTTGTTAAAATATTGTGTAAGATTACACATGCATATACAATTTTTGCAGCTTTTTCGTGGCTGTAGTGTAAAACCAGATGCTTCGATAAACATCTAAAACGAGATTTCAATACACCAAACGCCTTTTCAATCACATTTCGGCTCTTCCCATGCAGTTTATTGTATTTGACTTCTTTAACACCACGTGGTTGCGTTAGTGGTGTAAGTAGCCAAGGTTCTAAGGGGTAGCCTTGATCACCAATCAGCCATGTATCCCGATTAAGTACACAGTTCCTTACCATGTGTGCTCTTATCGAGGAAGCCGTCCATATGCCTGAATCGTGGCATGATCCGGGGTATTTGGCGTTGACCGATAAGAAAACGAGCCGATGATCACATATCTGCTTGAAGTTTAATTGTATTATTAAAGCTCAGTACACTAACCGGAAAATAAGATGCTTACCGCTTCCACATTGATACTGTAAAAACCTTTCCTGTTCATGTACAGATTCAAGGGTGCTTCCTCAGTTGACTTTGGTGCAACAATCGAGATGTGGGTGCAACCAATTGCACCTATTGTACCCTTTATACCAAATTGCTATGGAACCTATGGAATAAATAAATTTTGGAAAGATTTGTTTCAGAACACATTACTTACCCTGTTTTTATCATGGCCTTTTCCTCTATTGTTGTTGGAAATTTCACTTCATTTCCTTTTACCGAAATTATCAACGAAGCTATTTCGGCAAGACTTCTCGAAACCGACGATTGGCTCATGGGAAGAACGCAGTAATTTCCAACACATTTTTGGAAGGAGCCGTGTCCGAAGAAATATAAAGCCGCTAAATATCTAGATAAAAACGGCAAGGATGTTTTTTGGCAGTCGTACGGTTGCAGATCAACCATTAATTGCCGGCACGATGACTTCCTTATTCTAAAGTTTTTAAAAATTCCTCCTCAGGTAAAGCAAATGGGTCGTTGCTATCGCGTAGATACCTCAAGAAGCGACGTCTTTTTATTTTTTTCTTCGCTCATCCTCATTAACGAGAGCATAAAGTAAAACGAACTCTTCCATATTTTTTAAAATTTTTATCGTTTATTATAATTTTTAAATCAAAAAACTCAACTGACAATGAAATCTCAATTATTTATGTCAAAAATATCTCTGTTAAGGCCTGATCGTTATTTAACAAAATAGTTAAGAATTCAGCTGTCAATTTTCAGCCATAATACCAATTATTAACAACTGTTAATGCTTAACTATTTTCCTTTGAACTTGTTAATGTGGTGAGATTAGTTAACAACCAGAATACAGCTGTAAATATAAATTATTTTTGCACATTTTCCTCTCTGCAGCAATGATCCCTGGAACACAAGCATTTTCGTGTTTTAAAGCAGTGCCTAATTTTATGCCAGAATTATTGATAGCTAATTTTCAATTCAGAGTGATCTTTATTTATATGCAGGAAACATCTCATTATTTTAATATTCTGATGAAGCATTTTTTTAAAATATTAGAACAAAATATGTATGAGCTCGAGAACAAAATGAAATAAGATTGTAGTACAAAGGAGTCTTATGGAGTTTACAAAAAATATTTTCATAAACTTTTGCAGCAATATTTATTTATAAAATTTATTAATAGTTTTATACTAGTTTTTATGTATTTATAAAAACTAGTATAAAGGTATGCCAGTAGAAAAAATGTGTTGCACATTATGAACGTCGTAAACGTATAATATCCCACACTTCCCACACGTACCAATGAATTATGAGTGTGACAGACACTAAGGGCCGTTTTCACAATGTTCGGTTAAGTGCTAACCGGGACTTTAACCGGAGGTTAGAAAAAATTTCGTTTTCACAATGTCCGGTTAAGCGAGTCTTCTGGTTAAAGTATCAGTTAACTTAACCGACACCTGGGGTTCCGTTTAACCTAAAGATTTCATCCAATTTGTCAGCTGATACTGCATGAAGGTTTTCATTCTTGTAAAAAAATTTAAGGTCAACAATACTTTCGTCAAATAAATTGCAATAAGTTCAGAATAGGGGTAGGAAACCCTTTGTAAGGAACATTTTTACCGTTATTTTTCGCTATCATAAAAGTGCTAAACTAAAAATTTTGTTGAGATCGCCCGCCCTTTTGGATTGCAGCCAAAGCACCAAATTTTCATTATATATAGCATTATATCTCGGTAACCAATCGTGATATCATGCCGGCAGATATATCATTTTGAAGGTATTTCTATTGGCTACCACCGTGGAATAGGTCTACGAACTGTAGCGTACGATATACTGGAAATGGTAGGAGTTGTTCTACCCTCTTACAACTCTAATTTTGTACCTTTATTATTTAGATGTACCATCTGAAAATATTACCCCTTACATATTTAATTAAGTAAACTATATAAACTAAAGCAATAGTATATCATGCAATACATCGATTGAAAAAGAAAAGGGTTGGACTTCTTGTAAAAGGGAATTTTTTGGTACCTAAATGTATTCGTTTAGGAGGGAAACATAGTTTTTTATACAAAGAAAGTACATATTTTCACAAAAATTGAAATAAAACTATAACGGCATTTAAACCGACAAAGAGGTATTCTATATTAATCATAGACAATTTAAATACTTTTAAAATGGTATATCTGCCAGTGTTCTATCTCGATCGGTTGTAGGGATATAAGTTGCGTTTTTTTATGTTTAAGTGCTCCTAAATCCAAAATGGCGGGCGACCTCAAAAAAATTTTTAGTTGATTAGGTTTTTAAAGGTGAAATGTATCGATGCACCAAAAATAAAACAAATCGAAGCCGGGCCCCTACTCTGCACTTATACCAATAAATTAATATGCAACGATTTACAATTTTTTTTCAAATGTAATTGAGCAAATGTCACAATCTATTACAACTTGTAATTGACCGAAGGTTTGTTAACCGAAGGTAGTGAAAACGAAAATATTAACCGAAGGATAAGTTCCGAACCTCCCGTCAGCTAACCTTCAGTTAACCACAAGTTTAAACGAACATTTTGAAAACGGCCCTAAGTATGGCAAAAGCACTAATCAAAGAATGAATTAATTTTCATATTTGAACCTTCACTATTTAAATCTTGTTAGGGTTACCAAACCTGGGAATCCAAGCTTAACAAAAGGTTTTAGTTTAGCTACTAAACGCATTCAGGATTTAGGGAATAATTGGAATCAGTCTCTAAATTCTTCGAGAAAGATTTTCATATCCTCTTAATATTCGAAGGTAAAGTCTCTACATCTTTGCAAACCTCGACGTCCGTCTCCAAACGTAGGAAACTAAATTCGCATATATATGTATACATATTAGTCATTAGGGCACCGTGGACTTAAGCCAACATGACAGGTGTCCACGTTAAACACCACAGAGACTTCTGTTCCACGTCGTACGTCGAGACGTTATGAGCCTCTTCGTTTAAGCTTCTGCAGATCGTCTTACCTAGACCATGAACCTCTTCGCAACGCCTGCTTAGAATTTAATTTAATATTTCCTGCAATTAATTTTGCTGGCTCTATTTGGTTAGCGAAACGTAAAATTTTGAACTACTTATCAATTATTTAAATATCTATGTTTTGTATTCTACATTAAAATATAAAGTTTTATGCTTAGTTTGGTTTTTTAA
>OZ016504.1:9474681-9517266 GCA_963966595.1 Physocephala rufipes | reverse complement strand
AACTGTTTGCAGGGTCAAGCATTGGAGACAGTTAAGGCCTTCCAAGTAACCAGCGAAAACTACCCCAAGGCTCTCGAGAGATTGAAGTCACGCTATGACAATAGCACTTTAATCTTTTTAGAAGACATTTCATCTCTATTCGAGATTCCTTCCAATAACAAACAGGATTCAACCCAACTTCGACGTTTGGTTGACAACGTATCTGCCATCTATAGTTCGCTGCAATCGCTCGGCTCCGACAAAGATATTGCTAACGCCATGATTATCTACATAGTCATGCAGAAGGTAGACGAAGCCACGCAGAGGAATTGGAAGGAGTCTCTGGATTTTACAAGGTTGCCTACATGGGAAGAATGTGCTAAGGTTCTGGATCGGCGATACCAATTTCTCAAATCCGTAGAATATTCACGGTCTCAACAAGATAATTCTCACCGAGCCGAAAAATCCTCCAAAGGCCACGAGATACGTCAAGCAACACAAAGAAATTTTTCGTTTACATGCTCCAAACGCACATGTGCTCATTGCGCTAAGCCAGATCATGCTATCAACCGTTGTCAGCAATTCACCAAAATGACAGTGGCCGCCCGCTTCGAAAGAGCAAAACGTCTGGGTCTATGCATAAACTGCCTTTCTAAAAATCATAAGGCCACACAGTGCACTTCAGTATTTAAGTGTAAGGTCTGCGCCTGCTCCCATCATACTCTTTTGCATCGGGAACAACCATCAACCAGCTCACCCTCGCCGTTATCAACACCATCACGTAGTTCGTCTCAAGCAGAACAGATCGAAACTCCAGGAACGTCAGCATTTACGCATGCACATCTCCAAAACAGCTCTCCACGCGACACTGTCATTCTTGCTACTGCTGTTGTCCTAGTCAGAGACTTGTCAGGGTGTTATCAAATTGGTAGAGCCCTGCTTGACTCTTGCTCCCAAGTGAACTTTATCACGGAAGATTTTCTGCAGAAGTTGCGGTTGCCTCGTGAACGACACAACATGGAGATATTAAGTATCGGAGATGCCACCTCTAAAACAAAGCATAAATCATCAACAAATATTAAATCCCGTTTTAATGATTTTGAACTCTTCCTTAGTTTTTGCGTCACTTCACATATTTCATACCAGCCTGAAATGGAGATTGACGTTTCTTCATGGCAGCTGCCCGCAAACATATCACTCGCCGACGAGGATTTTTTTAAATCAAAACGCATTGACTTGTTGCTGGGCACTGAAGCCTTCTTCGATGTTTTATCAGTTGGTCAGATAAAGCTAGGATACAACTTGCCCACTATTCAAAAAACATTACTCGGCTGGGTAGTTTCAGGCAAATACAAATCCATAGCCTTTCCATCTCAGCAGCCGACAGCATTACTCGTAACAAAAGAGGAATCTATAAACCATAATCTCGAACAGTTATGGAGATTAGACGAGATAGCTCCGCAAACAACGATGTCTGAAGAACAAGTCAATTGCGAGACGTTCTTCAAACAGACTGTGTATCGCAACTCCAAAGGAAGAATTACTGTTCGCTTGCCATTCAAGGAGTCTCCAACCTCTCTTGGGCTGTCATACGAAATGGCACTACGTAGGTTTATATCGTTAGAGAGGCGTCTGTCACGTGACCCGGTGTTGAGAGATCGATATATTGCCTTTATGGAAGAGTATGAGAAGTTGGGTCACATGAGCGTAATAGATGTTCCAAATCATAATACACATCATTATTACATTCCGCATCATTGCGTACTACAGCAGAGGGGCACGTCATCTAAACTTCGAGTCGTCTTTGATGCTTCCTGTCGAACTTCATCACAAAAATCACTCAATGAGGTTTTAATGGTTGGCGCAACGATCCAACAGGATCTCCTAACATTGTTGCTCCGTTTCCGATTGTATCGATATGTTATCACTGCCGACGTAGTCAAAATGTACCGCCAAGTATTGATTGATCCACGTGACCAGTGTTTCCAATATATTTTGTGGCGAAGCACCACCGACGAGCCAGTGCGCACGTACAAACTTACCACCGTTACCTATGGCACATCTGCTGCACCATTCCTTGCAATCAGAAGTTTGCATTATTTAGCTGACCAGTATTCCACGGAATATGCTCTGGGTTCAAAGGTGATAAAGTCATCATTTTATGTCGACGATCTCCTCTGTGGGGCAGACACGGTAGATGAACTGGCGCAAATCAAGTACGAAGTGTCGTCAGTGCTAGAGAAAGGTTGTTTTCAATTGGCAAGGTGGCATTCTAATGTTAGCTCTTTAGTAAACGACGAATCTTTGAAGGAGATAAAAATCAACGAGACTTCGATCGCGAATACTCTTGGTATACAATGGGATCAAGTTCGGGATGTATTTTTATTTCATTTTTCATCAGAGGGCCTGAAGCAGAGTAAGTCAACAAAGCGCAGTATCCTATCAATAGCATCGTCTTTGTTCGACCCATTTGGACTAGTTGCACCGTTGCTCGTCACGGCCAAAATAATTTTACAAGAGCTTTGGCTGCTTAAGCTAGATTGGGATGAATCTCTCCCTCAAGGTCTACATACAATGTGGGTGAACATATTAAAAGAGCTTCATTCACTCGATTCAATAATGGTTCCACGCTTGTGTTTGCAATCTACCACTAAACACATTCAAGTGCACGGTTTCTGTGATTCCTCCGTTCGTGCATATGGCTGCTGCATTTATTTTCGTTCTGAAGATAATGACGGTAAGGTTATTGTGAATTTATTCGCCGCCAAGTCTCGCGTTGCACCAACAAAGGCGAAATCATTGCCTAAGCTTGAACTTTGTGCCGCACAGCTCCTTGCCAAGCTCATCGTAAAAACAAAGAAAATAATTGAGTGTTTTGATTTCGACGTTTTTTTATGGAGCGACTCACAGATAGTCCTTCATTGGCTGCGGATGCACTCATCGACTTTATCTACCTTCGTGGGCAATAGAGTTTCCGAGATACAAGACCTCACTAATGAAGGCTGTCGGTGGAGGTTTGTTCCCACTCAAGAAAATCCAGCCGACATTGTCTCGCGTGGCTGTACAGTTCGTCACCTCACGGAGTCAATATGGTTTACTGGTCCGCAATTTCTTCTGGGTCCGGAGAACGAATGGCCTAAGAATTGTCACTCTGCGCCTGACTGGGACGAAATTAACAAGGAGAGGCGCAAATCTGCATTTTTTTCCGGACGAATTACAAACTACCTCATTGACTATTTGGATAAGTTTAGTTCTCATTTAACCGCTGTTAGAGTTGTTGCATGGATGCTTTGCTTTTGCCGCAAGGTAAAGTCACCAAACGTCTGTCGCTTGCCTACTCTCCTTACTCCTCAGGACTTGGAAGCTGCACTTTGGTGCATTGTGTGGAACCTCCAGCAGCAGAGCTTCAAGGAGGATATTCACCGCGCAGAGAAAGGAATACCTGCACAGAATTCTCTAAAATATCTCAACCCATTTTTAGGTAAAATATGCAACTTCAGACTACTAAGGGTTGGTGGGCGAATAGAATTATCTTCGATGCCGGAATTGCAAAGGCATCCTGTACTCTTACCAAGCAAATGCCATTTTGTAGACAGGCTTGTTCGTCATCTACACCGCAGTAATTATCACGCCGGACCTAAGGCCCTTGTGGCCCTTATTCGGTTAAGATTTTGGGTAGTTACCGCTAGAGCCATCGCCCGTCGCACTGTTAGGTCATGCATCCACTGCGTGCGCTACCGACCAAAACTATTGCAACAAGTCATGGGTAACCTGCCTGTCGAGCGTCTCACACCATGCAGACCGTTTTCTCGCTGCGCTGTCGATTTTTGCGGCCCAATAAGCACATACTTGCGCATCCGTGGTAAAATGCCTTATAAAACATACATCGCCATTTTCGTATGCCTTTGGTCCAAGGCAGTTCATATCGAAGGTGTCTCAGACCTGTCTACAGAAGCATTTATAGCAGCTCTAAAGCGCTTGATTGGAAGAAGGGGACTGCCTACAGACATATTTTGCGACAATGCCACAAATTTCGTCGGTGCCAGTCGGAAGCTCACCGAGCTTAAGAACTTTCTCTTCGATCGCAAGAATCAGAATATCATTTCCAACTTTTGTACTAATGAATTTGTAAATTTCACCTTTATACCGCCTAGGGCACCCCATTTTGGAGGCCTCTGGGAGGCAGCAGTCAAGAGTGCGAAAGGCCACTTAAATCGCACCCTCAACAACACACGCCTAACTTTCGAGGAGCTGTCCACGGCACTTGTTGAAATTGAAGCTATCCTAAATTCACGACCGCTGTCACCGCTCTCATCCGATCCGAACGACTGCGAAGTCCTCACACCAGCACATTTTATAATCGGCTGCTCATTAAAGGCTCTTCCTGAACGTTTGGTTTCGGAACCAAGGGAAATAAGCAACCTTGAGTGCTGGGCGCGTATCAATGCCATTAAACAGCGATTTTGGAGGCATTGGTCTCGTGAGTATATGAATGAACTACAATCTCGCACCAAATGGCAGAAGCAGCAACCAAATGTTCACATCAATTCACTTGTGCTAATTCACGAGGATAATACGCCGCCTCAACGCTGGGTTTGCGGACGAATTGCAACAGTATTTCCTGGGAAGGACAACATGGTAAGGGTCGTCGACGTGAAGACTTCTAAGGGCATTCTTCGTCGGCCAGTCCACAAGCTAGCGCTCTTACCAGTTTGAAAGGTCTTTCAACGGGGCCGGGATGTTGGAGCACGGAACATTTCCCTCACTCTCATGTCTCCACGTCTGTTAGTTGAAGAGCTCAACGTAACAGAAGGAAAGGAGAGAGAGAGGGTCATCGATCGTGTCACACTGAGTTTCATTATTGTTTTTGTTGCTGATCTCTTCATGTAAATGCGTTATATATCTTTCTTTATGCACTCAATAAATAAAGTTTCTTTTCGAATTCAACTCTCATCGTGTCAACACAAATTAGGAAAGAGCTCCTGATTTTTCATATATATATATATATATATATATATATATATATATATATATATATATATATATATATATATATATATATATATATATATATATATATATATATATATATATATATATATATATATATATATATATATATATATATATATATATATATATATATATATATATATATATATATATATATATATATATATATATATATATATATATATATATATATATATATATATATATATATATATATATATATATATATATATATATATATATATATATATATATATATATATATATATATATATATATATATATATATATATATATATATATATATATATATATATATATATATATATATATATGTATATATATATATATATATATATATATATATATATATATATATATATATATATATATATATATATATATATATATATATATATATATATATATATATATATATATATATATATATATATATATATATATATATATATATATATATATATATATATATATATATATATATATATATATATATATATATATATATATATATATATATATATATATATATATATATATATATATATATATATATATATATATATATATATATATATATATATATATATATATATATATATATATATATATATATATATATATATATATATATATATATATATATATATATATATATATATATATATATATATATATATATATATATATATATATATATATATATATATATATATATATATATATATATATATATATATATATATATATATATATATATATATATATATATATATATATATATATATATATATATATATATATATATATATATATATATATATATATATATATATATATATATATATATATATATATATATATATATATATATATATATATATATATATATATATATATATATATATATATATATATATATATATATATATATATATATATATATATATATATATATATATATATATATATATATAAAGGAGCATATTTAGCGGAATATTCATTTCGTGTACTCCATTAGAAGATATATGCGTTCCGACCCATTTTCAAAAAATTTTCATTTATCTATGCTTATAATTTAATTTCTTAGGTGGCAGGGTGAAAATCGCACATTCTTCTTATTTTACTATAAGCCAAATAAATTCTTTACTATATCCTATAAACCAAATACCAAGTGTAATCATTTAAATTAGAAATGTACTTTATTGATTTATAATTTTATAAAAAAATTAAGTTGTCATAAATAAAAAAGTCAAATTAGAAATTTTTTATTCAGTCAAAACAAATTTGCAAATGAATAAAAATCAAATACTATCAAAGATATATATCGCGAACAATTAGCTTTCATTACTGCCATGACGCAATGACAAACAATATACAAATCTTTGATTGTTGAAAAATTTTATTTGGATAACAACATTTATGTAGCGTATTTGCTTTTTGGCACTGAGAATACCAATAACAAATAATAACATTAACAATGATAATAATAGTAATAAGAATTTTTATTAACGCTTTCAAGGCTTCAGATTATTTGTTTTATTTGTGGATGGCGATGATTCGTTTACCTGAGGTAAAGAAGTTTTCGCAGTCACGAGGGATGTGGTGCTTCTGCTCAACTGCTGCCATCTGGACTAGTGTGAAGTTAGTACACTTTTTTAAAGAACCAAATTCTAACTATGACGCAAATTAGAGAAAAAGGGTTGCCATGCTTGCAATAAATCTAATCGTTAAATACAACAAATTAATATTCTTGACACAAACCCGATTCAATTTTTATTGCATAAGGCACACAAATTTTATTTGCTTATGTGATTGGATGGCTGAATAGTATATTTTATTGAGAATGTCACGAGCGTAAGCTTTTTACCTAAATCAGTTATTATAAAAATAGGAAGATACATACATTGAAAAAATGAATGATATATTAAATCTTTATTAATATGTGACTCTGTGCGTGTAATTTAGTATATTTTACAGTTTTAGATTTTCTATTTTAACCCGCAGCATTTCAACACCGATATACTAACTCTAAGTAGTGTTTTAACGCGGAAGAGCGATCTAAACCAAGGTAAAGGCATTGTGTTGACTTTCTGTTCCCTGATTTCTCCAGGAATATATGAATTTGGTTCATTGCAGTAAAACTGTTATCCATGTTGTGTTGTCATATAATAATAAATAATTTTAAAAACAATACAGAGTAATCATGACTTCATAATGAGCAGTTATAAGTAATATTTCACCTTTATGTGCATTCTAAAGTCTACATCTTAAAAGTTAAAATAGCAGACCATGCAATCAATGCCAAGAAAATAGGTTCCGTTCCTGACGATAACTAATTTGTGTTTAGTTCCATTAGTATTATGAAAAAAATCTATAAATATAAGTTTAAAGTTTATAAATGTGAAATACAAAATTTACTTAATACTATACCATTTTACTTTCAAATTGAGAATAATAAACTTCAAAATGGAATAGTAACTTTCAAAATGGGAATAATAATTTTCAAATCAGAGAAGGCGATATATCAAAAATTTAATTTAATAAAAAAGTGAAACTGAACAGAGAAAATGTCTAACACGTATATTAGAAAGACTGTTAAGGAGTCAAAAAAAGCAGATACTAGCGGTTTCAAGGATGAATGGAGACTGGAAGGAACTAGCACGTACACTTGATGTTTCACAGCCGACAGCATATGTGCCAATGCAATAGCACACATCCAAGCAAAATTCAGCGTGGTTTTAAATCTCGATAATATGGATTTTTAATTAATATTAAATTTAATTTATGAATTATTATTTATTATTACTTATATATGAAATTAAAATTACCTTTTTAACACTTTCTCTATATACTTATACATTTATATTAATTCTTTTAGTTTTACCACAGTTTCTTATTGTTACTGATATCGTTAGTGTAACTTTAAATTTCTAATAAAAATAAAAAATAAAAAAAAAATCATTTCCAAATTTCTTATTATCATTTTGAAACTGACTATTATCATTTTGAAATTTACTCCTCCAGTTTGAAAGTTATTATTCTCTTTTTGAAGTTTACTATTCCATTTTGAAAATTACTGTTCTCAGTTTGAAAATCACTATTTCATTTTGAAGTTTACTATTTCATTTTGAAAGTTACTAATCCATTTTGGAGTTTATTATTCTCAATTTGAAAGTAAAATGGTATAGTTACATCAATCCGTAAAATGCAAACGGAGCTCCATCTCTCGTCTACACAAGGAAACAATATATGACAATAATTAAAATATTATATCAAAGACCTAAACCAATAGTTGGTCTCAAGGTTCTTAGTCTCCATTCTGATAGCATTCTGATACCTACTCGAGATTATATAGCAGCTCTATTTTTAATAGTCTCCAAAAAGGTGTACTCAAAATAAGTACTAACATCGTACATAAGTACTCACATCGGTTGTAAAATACACTTATTGTACACATTTTTTTAGCTCTGAATTTTTTCTAAACAGGGATACTTGACACTACTTAGTATTTGTCAAATTGGTGTTCGTTTGAATTCAATGTGATCAAAATTCACGAGAGTAAAAATTTTTGATTTTTCTTTCAGATTGGCAAATTGGCATTCAAATGATTGCAATGTAATAACGGTCAAGGAAATAGAAAACCGGATACATAATAGGTCATTGTCAGATAATAAGGCTCGTGCCACCTATTTGACAAATAATCGTGTATTACCGTGTTAAATCGTCATTTGAACTTGCACTGGAATAATGCGCCTTAGCATATAACAAAATTAAAGATATTTTGTGCAGCCCCATGCATGTTCGATATTCCCTTTCCATTTCTATGTGAAAATTCCGAAGGAATTTTCTCTATTGTTCTGACATAAACCAAAAGCATCCGAAAGCATATCCTACTTATTATCACTGTTCATAAATAACTTACAGCCTAATTGTGATTTCTCATACAAACCATTGGTTTGTCAAACTGACGTCGACGAACTTGCGTCGAAATTAGAATTGTGTAAAGGCCTGACTATACTCGACTTGGTGTCGCGTGGAGTGAATGGGGGGAGAGAGGAAATTTCTGCAAAGAAATGTCATTTGCGACTGCTTTTCGTTTTTTAAATGTTGCCACCATATTTTTGAAATGAATGAATGAATTTTGAAATTTTATGAATGATGGTGCTGTTTCCTTTCAATATAGATCTCGAATACATAATTAATTTTGAAATAATTTTATAGTACAATAAACTCTCGTAAATAATATTTTTTAAATATATTTTTCGAATTTAAATAAAAAACACATGAACTCAATTTAAATTAAAAATACATGAACCCAGAAGAATTTAAATTCAAAATTCATAAATTTAGATAAATTTAAATTAAATATAAATACATAAATGTAGATTAATTCGTAGATGAAATGAAGAATTTCATGAAAAACTTTCTTACTGTGCAGCAGATTCGTGTTCCATTTTGATCTGGATTGCCGACGTCATCAACCTTTGCATCGCCACCGATTGAGTGTGAGGTCATATTAAATCTATTATAATATTGGCAATCGTTTCAACAAAAGAGCGAATGGTTACATTTCCCTGCACCCTACTCGCGCTAATGTTTTTGTACTCCTTAACAGCGTCTAAAATCGCATTATCCACTTCAAGACATCGTTTCTTGGACGGTACAGGTGAAGGGGACGACATAGGTGACGGGACTGGCGATTGGGACAGCACAGGCGATGGTGCTGGTGATGGCAATGATGGTGACCTAAGAGGCAAATATGTTGGCGAATGCGGCAGCGCACATGGTGGCGATGACAGAGATAAAGGTGACGGTCCATTTTATTCGCTTCATATAAACAAAATAATGGCAATCTTATTAGCAGACAATAACATAAAGCTGCCAGATTGATTAATCATTGAACTTCTCACTAGCACGTAAAGTTTTTATTTATATAACATTTTTTTAACAACCAAAGTGTTAATTTCATATAATCTGGCTACTTTTGTTGTTAAAGAAAATTGAAAATCGATATGGCAGCGCGATTTTGGCTGCATGCTCGCTGGCTTGCAGAAAATATCAAAATCATTTTGATATTTGCGGGGTAATGGCACATATTCATACGAACATGTATAGTTAAATGGAATTTTGACAGCTCTTACGCCACGCCAAGTCGAGTATAATCAGGCCTTAACTCTGCGTTTCAGGTTCGTCAGGCTTACGTCGAGCATTACGTTCTATTTGCTTTGCCATAGTTGTAGTGTTGCCACATGTGAAATATTTGTAAAATTTTTGTTTAAAATGGTAAGAATTAGTGAAAAATTCAGCAAAAGTTGGCTGAAAAAGGACAGTGCGCAACATGAATTGCAAATTCAAATCTGACATTTGTATTGTTCTTTTTCGAAATAAAGATTCCAAGTGTTCTACCTGCGAAATTGCGAAAACAAATAATTTAATTAAATATTTTATTAAAATGGCAGAATTTTTTTACCTACGTCGGCACCGGAGAGAGGATCAACAAGAGAGGATGCGACTTCAAAGAAGAAATCTGAAGGATAAATCCAATGTTTTGGAAATGCCCGATGAACAATAAGTTGCTTAGTTATTTAAATACTAACTAAATATATTCTATTTCTTTTGTCAGGTTTTTGTCCTATTAGAGAATGGACAAAAATTGTTTTAAAAGGCTTTTAGATGAAATGATTCCACACATGAAAGTAGTTGTAATAGGAGGGTTCTCGGCCAACTAAACAGGGAGCTATCTTACTGTATGTGGTTGTTGTAGTATATTGTTGTTGTTGTAGGGAGCTATCTTACTGTATGTGGTTGTTGTAGTAGATTGTTGTTGTTGTAGGGAGCTATCTTACTGTATGTGGTTGTTGTAGTATATTGTTGTTGTTGTTGTTGGGAGCTATCTTACTGTATGTGGTTGTTGTAGTATATTGTTGTTGTTGTTGTTGGGAGCTATCTTACTGTATGTGGTTGTTGTAGTATATTGTTGTTGTTGTTGTTGTTGGGAGCTATCTTACTGTATGTGGTTGTTGTAGTATATTGTTGTTGTTGTTGTTGGGAGCTATCTTACTGTATGTGGTTGTTGTAGTATATTGTTGTTGTTGTTGTAGGGAGCTATCTTACTGTATGTGGTTGTTGTAGTATGTTGTTGTTGTTGTAGGGTGCTATCTTACTGTATGTGGTTGTTGTAGTATTTGAGTTACACTCAAAATAGTGTAACATGAGACTTTTCTATTGCAGTCCGTCAGTTAGCTATGCCTGTCCTTTGTCATTCGTTTGTTGATATTTTATTAGGTAATAAAAAATATTTTTATGATTTCAAAATTCGGCCCTTCGTTTGGATGGGGAATTGTATAAAGTCAACAATTAGTTGTATTGCCTAGATCGATTTGCAGTGTGGTTGTTGTAGGTCATTAGTAAAACTCAAACTTGGTGAGAAGGGGCGATGGAACCTATAAATATTTACATATTCTTGAATCGAGTTGATGACTTTTTATCTAAACAAAAAGGAAATGTACTTGACGAGCATCTCAGTGAAATTCACCGATGCTGTGAGAAGTTGTGTTTTTATGAGCATCAAGTATTATTAGATACGAATAATGGGAACCATTTCAACAATTGCTGCTGGTCTTCAACACAATGTTTTGAAGGACCTGACACGTGTGCTTGCTACATGCTGAAACATGATGTTGTTAGAATCAATAAATTAATGTCATTATATAATAGATTGAATAGAACCTAAAAATAAAAAAATAATAATAATAAACATTTTTATGTGATGAATTTACAATTGCTTTTAATTTCATTTAATTTAAATTTTCTTTTGCCTTACAGTATATGATGTATTTGATTACAGTCTTACAGCCAACTATCAGTTTTACCTACTCGTATTTTTATTGTCTACTTCATCTATGTTAAAGTGTTGAGAGTGACCTTAAGTAGGGTCGCCGCATATTATAGGGTATGTATTGATGCAATACCAAAAAGTGTAACATGAGAGTTTTCGGCGTTTTTTATTGCTGCAGTCAGAGTAATGCGCAGGGTATTGCAGTGTGGTTGTTGCTAATATTTAATCTTAAAAATGATACAACACTGTTAAGAGTGACTGAACCACTATCCCAAGTTAAACCATGATGATGATTTGTTAGCCAATTTGCTTGTTCTTGTTGTTTGATCGATAATTTTGAAAATTCAAATGGTGGTTTAATTACAAAATTTTGAAATTCGTAACTGTTGTAGGTGATTGCCAATTCTTTTACTATAAATTCATTAGAGTTGCCCTTGAATCCTTGGACATCTATAGTGATAAAGTTTCTTTGTGCCATGTTCTAAGATTTGTGTACGACTGGATGAAAGGTGTGATGAAGACTGTCTCTACTTAGACAATTTTTTTAATTTCACCAGTGACTGGTGTATATTCAAACATTCTATCATGTATAAGTACACAGTATGCAGATGTACCAGCTGGAATGTTCTTCAATGTTTTAAATTCAATTCTAATATCAATAGGTCCACTTTTTATAGATTCGTTTTGATGCGCTACATCCAACACAATTATTGGAGCTTCATCTTTAAATTTTTTATGATCCATCAAAGGTTGTGGTTCACGCATAAAATAACTTTGTTGGAATTTCGCATACATATCATATAAGACAGCATAACGATTATGATCAAACTTCAGATTAAGGTCATCATACGGATACATATCCGAGTTGAGATATACTTTTACATCGGTTAAATCACAATGCCTAAACTTTTTATCTCTTCTGAAGCTAATCAAAATAAAACGTGGTCTTTCATTTTGTGCTGCAAGCCTTACATTCCATAAATGATTGGTTCCTTGAGTAAGTGAAGGATTAAAATGACAATCCCAACTGCGAAATGATATTGTTAAAGGCTGTCGACTTTGAATAGTTTTGAATATTTGTAATTTTGTGAAATCAGCCAATTGTATATGTGGAATTTTCCAGGTGATGTTCGTCAGATGTATTCCCAATGCATTATTAGTATTTGTCGTTCATCTGATTTGCATCGTGATAATATTAATTCATGTTTAGAATTTAACAGAATTTTATTAAAGTCTTCAGCAAAACCGAGTAGATTTTTTAACGGCATACAGAAATTAAAATAGCCGCTTTCTATTTCAAGTTCTTCATTAAAAAACCATCCAGCATTTTTCAACATGTTGCTTTCAGCCATATTCAAGGAAACATAATTCTTCATCGAAGTTGTTACACCCAAATGTCGGGTGCGATCAATCTCCACACCATTAAGCTCATAACGAATCTCATCAAAAAGATATGCAAAGAAATTATTCCTCAATTTACCATTCTTCGAGAGCGTTGCATTGTCTGCTTCAGTGACAAATCCTTCAATATAAATATAACTCTCATGGGGCAGTACATAAAGATCTTGATTTTGAATCGAAATTCTAATTTCATCATTGTTTTTAAACGATTGTAAATACGGCGAATAGCTGTGATAATCTTTCTTAATAATTGTTTCATCGTAAATTGGTTTTTGTGAGACATTTAGAATATCACTCATTTTTGTGGTTTTAATTTAAGTCCTAACGATTTTAAAAACTTTTTGTTGTTGAATGATAATGCCTTCTTTTTATATTTGCTTCTCGCTATATTGTTTTTTTTAATCTTGTTGGCTGGATCGTTGTCGCAGTAGGACTAATTGAAGACCCATATGAGTACGTGTTTTTATTGTAAATAATCATATTTGTCCAGAGGTTTTAAATGAAGTCTTAAAGTAATTGTTTCTCCGCAAAAATTTATTAATTTTCCGTTTTGATCAACCACTTTTACTACAATTGAACTAATCTGCTTGGTGTTTACTGGTAAATAGATAACATTTTTTGGAATTTCATCTATTTTATAACCAGCCCCAACATTTATTGAAAACATGTGAATTGTATGCGCTGGTTCGTTGTTTATATATGAACCGACCACTATGTTGCACTCAAGGTGTATTGCATTTATATGTGTTATATTTACAGTCATGTCTGATGCATACGATCTGCCTGCTTTTAATTCTATATTACTGAAGCCTAGTAATGAACCAATTGTTCGTTCTTTGTTAAAGTAAATTATATCTTTGCTTGATTCTACAACTGCTTGTAATGTATCGTGATTTGCAAAGATTTTTAGCTTCTCAGCTGGTTCCAGCCTATTATATTCCTCTTTAAGATAATCAGCAATATTATCAAGTTCGTATGAGCCAATCGGTATTTCAATAATGTGATTGCCAATATGAAACAAATTGTTTTCGACATCTACATTGGGTATAGAATTATAGGTGTGGAAATCAACGAGACCACAAACATAATTCCTCTCCAAATCTATTGGCGGAAAGTAATTCGCTGTAAGAATTGAATCGTTACCGCTCAGTGTAAGAGTTATAGACATCTCGAATGTTAATTAAGCAATGAAACTAAAAAATTGTGGAATTGGTTTTTTATTGTAGATATTTATTTATTATTTACAATTAGAATTAAAAAGATAATCATAAAAATATAAAACAATAGAATAGAATTTTTTACTACAGTATAGAATTTTTATTAATCCAAGAGTTATGTTCATTCGAAAATCCCAACCATTTAACAAAACATTTATTTCCTTTAGTTTTAATAATTTTTTCAACCAGGTATGTGTTGGGGAATCTTGTCTTTAATAATTCACTTTCGTAGAAGCCACCCTTAATTGGATTGCCTTGATAGTCTTCCAAAGTATAAGTTACTGGATTTGTGATTTGTATACTCTTTATTTTGAAAATTTCAGTTGTCCAGTTGGGTGTATAGCCTTTCTCAAAAGCATGTTTATATTTACTGATTCTTACATAATCACCCTTGCGGAATTTTGGTTTGTGAAAGATTTTTATGTTATTATATACAGTTTTCAATAGACAACTTTCATTGGAAGAGTTCACATTTTTAGGAGCCATTTTAATAGTTCTGTGTATCTTAGCATTATATTTATCAACCAAATTTTTATAATCATCAATCCATCGATATGATCCGTTGTAGCTGAATTCCTTCCACATCATTCCTTTCAGCGTTCTATTGAAACGTTCAACGATTGAAGCTTTTAGAATGCTATATGATGAATAATGATTTATGTGATATTGCCTCATCAAATTATTAAACTGATTGTTAAAGAACTCTTTACCATTATCAGTTTGTAGATTTTTTGGTATTCGTCCAGTTTTAAATATGTTTTCTATAGCTTTTCTTACATCTGAAGAGGTTTTAGTTTTAAGAGGTATAGCCCAAGCGAATTTAGAAAATGTATCGATAGTGGTAAGAAGAAAACGATATCCATTATTATACGTCGAATAACCACCCATTTCGACCAAATCTGCCTGCCAAAGATCATCTATACCCTTTGTTATTACACGTCGTCGCCGAAAATTTTTACGAGCTTGCCTGTGGAGCTCTTCTACTAAATCTCTCTTTTTTCAGAGTCATGTGTGGTCTTTTCTTTTTTAAATCCTAGGGCTCTATCTTGATATATGCATCCTTAAAATTGTGCTCAATATCTGCATAAATGCTTTCTTTTAGCATCAAGTGTTCTGCTTCTAGACTTTTAGTTTTTGATTGAAGCTGCTGAATATCTGCATAAATGGTCTTGTACATTTTTTCAATATCCGAAAAAGTGGTTTCCTCTATAATTGAGGTTTCCTCACGTAAACTTGTTTGAAACTGTTGAATACCTTTGTTAATGTTTTCCTTTAGCAATGAGTTTTCTTGTTGAATTTTTGTATAAATATCTTTATATATATTTTCCTTTAGCAATGAGTTTTCTTGTTGAATTTTTAAAGCAATCTGATTTATACTTTCAGCAACAAATATCTTTGTTACGGCATCACTTTCCTCTTTAGGTTATCCAACGTTTTTCAATCGCTCTTTATGGAGATTTAAATTCTTATCATAATCCAAGTTGAAACCTAAAGCACTTAGAATATTTCTTTTCAATTTAATTTGGTTTTCCCCTTGCTGAGAATAACGACCGAACTTGTCAACGCTCATTATAACATTATTATTATAATTATTATTGTACCGACAATTTATACAATTATATCTGCTTCCCTAAGTTCTTCAAGTATTGACACAATTTCATTATGATGGTTATTGTGGCCAGCTGATTCTGATGATATTAATAAACTTAGTCTATTCACCAATTCATTTGGATCATCCCAATATATATAATTTGGTTTATGCTTATTAAGACGCATTAAACCACTGCCCGCTTTATATGATATTGAATGTTTATTCTCATTGAATAATTTTTTTAAAATATGTTTATACTTGAATGCTTTTGTTCCTTTAATTTGTCAACCTTGTTTGAAATTACGTTTATGAGCATTTGTAGTATTTAAGATTTCTTTATACATTTGTAGTTCTGTTGTATTATAATTTTTAGGTTTCTTGTAAAATAACAGCTCAGTTAATCCCGATGTTAAGTTCCAATTATTATTAGATATATATAATTTGTTATCATTTATATTAAATATACTATTTCCAATCGTCCATTTGCCATCTGAATCCTTGTGTGGTCCATATAGGGTATCAAGTTTATCTTGCTCATCCAATTTAGATAATTGTGAAAGATCAGCCGATTGATTAGCATTTACTGTTTCATCTATTTGTGAAAAGAAGGTAGTATCCTTATTGTTTCATCATCATCATCATCATCATTGCTATCGACAATGGTGTTCGCAGTCTCGTCTTTGAAATATTTTTCTCTTTTTGCTTTAAATGGTGTACTAGTTTTTAAAAAGAGTTGTTTTTTGTTCTTGTTATTATTGTTTAACATATCTTTTAATTTTGAGTATTTAACTATCTCCTTTAGAGGTTTTGTAATGGGATTAAAAGTCTCTTCTAATCTTTTATTCATATCCGCTTCATTTAATTTTATACTATTGAATTTTTTTCTCAAAACGTTCCTCGTTTTTATAATGTCCTTAAGTATTCATAAACATGATGTTTTGTGCGTTGACTGATCTATGTTCTTAACAATTATATTTTTGTCTTGCTTCACGAAACGCATTGCAACGATTGAAATATATAAACACAAAATAACACCTTTATAATTTATTTATATTGCAACAGCGTAATTGAAGCAAGACAAAAATATAATTGTTAAGAACTTAGATCAGTCAACGCACAAAACATCATGTTTACGACACAGTTCACTATTGCCGAATTCTGTGCGAGGACTTATTGTTGGACCTTCAAATTGCGGAAAGACTAACGCAATGCTAAGTTTAATAGAGAGTCGAAATGGACTAAAGTTTTGCAATATATACTTATACTCAAAGTCATTACATCAACCAAAGTATGAATACTTGCAGCAACTATTACATCCGATAAAAAATATTGGTTTCTATACATTTTCTGCAAATGAGGATGTTTTAGAGCCTGACGAAGCCAAAGCCAACTCAATTTTCATATTTGATGACGTTGCATGTGAAAAGCAAAATAATATTCGAGCATACTTTTGTATGGGTCGACATAAAAATATCGATAGTTTCTATTTGTGTCAAACTTATACACGAATTCCCAAGCATCTAATACGTGATAATGCAAATTTCATAGTTATGTTTAAACAGGACGAAATGAATTTGAAGCATATTTACGGCGATCATGTAGGAACGGATATGTCGTTTGAAAAGTTTTTAAAAATATGCAAAGAATGCTGGAAAGATAAATATGGCTTTGTGGTTATAAGTAAAGATGATCCAATTGATTGTGGTCGTTATAGAAAGGGATTTGATATTTATAATCAACTATAAAAACCTTTATCACCTCACTACTACTTATTAGTAACTTACCTGTATTCAACCAGATACCAGATCAATCAGATACCAGATCAATCAGATAGCAGATCAACCAGATAGCAGATCAATCAGATAGCAGATCAACCAGATATCAGATCAACCAGATCAGATACCAGATCAAATCAGATACCAGATCAGATCAGATAGCAGATCAACCAGATAGCAGATCAATCAGATCAGATCAGATAGCAGATCAACTTGATATAGAAGAAACCATCAAATTGAAATATGGATGAAAGAATACTTAAGGACATTATAAAAACGAGGAACGTTTTGAGAAAAAAATTCAATAGTATAAAATTAAATGAAGCTGATATGAATAAAAGATTAGAAGAGACTTTTAATCCCATTACAAAACCTCTAAAGGAGATAGTTAAATACTCAAAATTAAAAGATATGTTAAACAATAATAACAAGAACAAAAAACAACTCTTTTTAAAAACTAGTACACCATTTAAAGCAAAAAGAGAAAAATATTTCAAAGACGAGACTGCGAACACCATTGTCGATAGCAATGATGATGATGATGATGATGAAACAATAAGGATACTACCTTCTTTTCACAAATAGATGAAACAGTAAATGCTAATCAATCGGCTGATCTTTCACAATTATCTAAATTGGATGAGCAAGATAAACTTGATACCCTATATGGACCACACAAGGATTCAGATGGCAAATGGACGATTGGAAATAGTATATTTAATATAAATGATAACAAATTATATATATCTAATAATAATTGGAACTTAACATCGGGATTAACTGAGCTGTTATTTTACAAGAAACCTAAAAATTATAATACAACAGAACTACAAATGTATAAAGAAATCTTAAATACTACAAATGCTCATAAACGTAATTTCAAACAAGGTTGACAAATTAAAGGAACAAAAGCATTCAAGTATAAACATATTTTAAAAAAATTATTCAATGAGAATAAACATTCAATATCATATAAAGCGGGCAGTGGTTTAATGCGTCTTAATAAGCATAAACCAAATTATATATATTGGGATGATCCAAATGAATTGGTGAATAGACTAAGTTTATTAATATCATCAGAATCAGCTGGCCACAATAACCATCATAATGAAATTGTGTCAATACTTGAAGAACTTAGGGAAGCAGATATAATTGTATAAATTGTCGGTACAATAATAATTATAATAATAATGTTATAATGAGCGTTGACAAGTTCGGTCGTTATTCTCAGCAAGGGGAAAACCAAATTAAATTGAAAAGAAATATTCTAAGTGCTTTAGGTTTCAACTTGGATTATGATAAGAATTTAAATCTCCATAAAGAGCGATTGAAAAACGTTGGATCACCTAAAGAGGAAAGTGATGCCGTAACAAAGATATTTGTTGCTGAAAGTATAAATCAGATTGCTTTAAAAATTCAACAAGAAAACTCATTGCTAAAGGAAAATATATATAAAGATATTTACACAAAAATTCAACAAGAAAACTCATTGCTAAAGGAAAACATTAACAAAGGTATTCAACAGTTTCAAACAAGTTTACGTGAGGAAACCTCAATTATAGAGGAAACCACTTTTTCGGATATTGAAAAAATGTACAAGACCATTTATGCAGATATTCAGCAGCTTCAATCAAAAACTAAAAGTCTAGAAGCAGAACACTTGATGCTAAAAGAAAGCATTTATGCAGATATTGAGCACAATTTTAAGAATGCATATATCAAGATAGAGCCCTAGGATTTAAAAAAGAAAAGACCACACATGACTCTGAAAAAAGAGAGATTTAGTAGAAGAGCTCCACAGGCAAGCTCGTAAAAATTTTCGGCGACGACGTGTAATAACAAAGGGTATAGATGATCTTTGGCAGGCAGATTTGGTCGAAATGGGTGGTTATTCGACGTATAATAATGGATATCGTTTTCTTCTTACCACTATCGATACATTTTCTAAATTCGCTTGGGCTATACCTCTTAAAACTAAAACCTCTTCAGATGTAAGAAAAGCTATAGAAAACATATTTAAAACTGGACGAATACCAAAAAATCTACAAACTGATAATGGTAAAGAGTTCTTTAACAATCAGTTTAATAATTTGATGAGGGAATATCACATAAATCATTATTCATCATATAGCATTCTAAAAGCTTCAATCGTTGAACGTTTCAATAGAACGCTGAAAGGAATGATGTGGAAGGAATTCAGCTACAACGGATCATATCGATGGATTGATGATTATAAAAATTTGGTTGATAAATATAATGCTAAGATACACAGAACTATTAAAATGGCTCCTAAAAATGTGAACTCTTCCAATGAAAGTTGTCTATTGAAAACTGTATATAATAACATAAAAATCTTTCACAACCCAAAATTCCGCAAGGGTGATTATGTAAGAATCAGTAAATATAAACATGCTTTTGAGAAAGGCTATACACCCAACTGGACAACTGAAATTTTCAAAATAAAGAGTATACAAATCACAAATCCAGTAACTTATACTTTGGAAGACTATCAAGGCAATCCAATTAAGGGTGGCTTCTACGAAAGTGAATTATTAAAGACAAGATTCCCCAACACATACCTGGTTGAAAAAATTATTAAAACTAAAGGAAATAAATGTTTTGTTAAATGGTTGGGATTTTCGAATGAACATAACTCTTGGATTAATAAAAATTCTATACTATAGTAAAAAATTCTATTCTATTGTTTTATATTTTTATGATTATCTTTTTAATTCTAATTGTAAATAATAAATAAATATCTACAATAAAAAACCAATTCCACAATTTTTTAGTTTCATTGCTTAATTAACATTCGAGATGTCTATAACTCTTACACTGAGCGGTAACGATTCAATTCTTACAGCGAATTACTTTCCACCAATAGATTTGGAGAGGAATTATGTTTGTGGTCTCGTTGATTTCCACACCTATAATTCTATACCCAATGTAGATGTCGAAAACAATTTGTTTCATATTGGCAATCACATTATTGAAATATTGATTGGCTCATACGAACTTGATAATATTGCTGATTATCTTAAAGAGGAATATAATAGGCTGGAACCAGCTGAGAAGCTAAAAATCTTTGCAAATCACGATACATTACAAGCAGTTGTAGAATCAAGCAAAGATATAATTTACTTTAACAAAGAACGAACAATTGGTTCATTACTAGGCTTCAGTAATATAGAATTAAAAGCAGGCAGATCGTATGCATCAGACATGACTGTAAATATAACACATATAAATGCAATACACCTTGAGTGCAACATAGTGGTCGGTTCATATATAAACAACGAACCAGCGCATACAATTCACATGTTTTCAATAAATGTTGGGGCTGGTTATAAAATAGATGAAATTCCAAAAAATGTTATCTATTTACCAGTAAACACCAAGCAGATTAGTTCAATTGTAGTAAAAGTGGTTGATCAAAACGGAAAATTAATAAATATTTGCGGAGAAACAATTACTTTAAGACTTCATTTAAAACCTCTGGACAAATATGATTATTTACAATAAAAACACGTACTCATATGGGTCTTCAATTAGTCCTACTGCGACAACGATCCAGCCAACAAGATTAAAAAAAACAATATAGCGAGAAGCAAATATAAAAAGAAGGCA
Organism: Physocephala rufipes; assembly: GCA_963966595.1. Classification (NCBI taxonomy): domain Eukaryota; kingdom Metazoa; phylum Arthropoda; class Insecta; order Diptera; family Conopidae; genus Physocephala; species Physocephala rufipes. The sequence goes on along the minus strand of OZ016504.1, from coordinate 9,495,801 downwards.
TTATCATTCAACAACAAAAAGTTTTTAAAATCGTTAGGACTTAAATTAAAACCACAAAAATGAGTGATATTCTAAATGTCTCACAAAAACCAATTTACGATGAAACAATTATTAAGAAAGATTATCACAGCTATTCGCCGTATTTACAATCGTTTAAAAACAATGATGAAATTAGAATTTCGATTCAAAATCAAGATCTTTATGTACTGCCCCATGAGAGTTATATTTATATTGAAGGATTTGTCACTGAAGCAGACAATGCAACGCTCTCGAAGAATGGTAAATTGAGGAATAATTTCTTTGCATATCTTTTTGATGAGATTCGTTATGAGCTTAATGGTGTGGAGATTGATCGCACCCGACATTTGGGTGTAACAACTTCGATGAAGAATTATGTTTCCTTGAATATGGCTGAAAGCAACATGTTGAAAAATGCTGGATGGTTTTTTAATGAAGAACTTGAAATAGAAAGCGGCTATTTTAATTTCTGTATGCCATTAAAAAAATCTACTCGGTTTTGCTGAAGACTTTAATAAAATTCTGTTAAATTCTAAACATGAATTAATATTATCACGATGCAAATCAGATGAACATGTTGTATACTCGAGTGTTACGACAAATACTAATAATGCATTGGGAATACATCTGACGAACATCACCTGGAAAATTCCACATATACAATTGGCTGATTTCACAAAATTACAAATATTCAAAACTATTCAAAGTCGACAGCCTTTAACAATATCATTTCGCAGTTGGGATTGTCATTTTAATCCTTCACTTACTCAAGGAACCAATCATTTATGGAATGTAAGGCTTGCAGCACAAAATGAAAGACCACGTTTTATTTTGATTAGCTTCAGAAGAGATAAAAAGTTTAGGCATTGTGATTTAACCGATGTAAAAGTATATCTCAACTCGGATATGTATCCGTATGATGACCTTAATCTGAAGTTTGATCATAATCGTTATGCTGTCTTATATGATATGTATGCGAAATTCCAACAAAGTTATTTTATGCGTGAACCACAACCTTTGATGGATCATAAAAAATTTAAAGATGAAGCTCCAATAATTGTGTTGGATGTAGCGCATCAAAACGAATCTATAAAAAGTGGACCTATTGATATTAGAATTGAATTTAAAACATTGAAGAACATTCCAGCTGGTACATCTGCATACTGTGTACTTATACATGATAGAATGTTTGAATATACACCAGTCACTGGTGAAATTAAAAAAATTGTCTAAGTAGAGACAGTCTTCATCACACCTTTCATCCAGTCGTACACAAATCTTAGAACATGGCACAAAGAAACTTTATCACTATAGATGTCCAAGGATTCAAGGGCAACTCTAATGAATTTATAGTAAAAGAATTGGCAATCACCTACAACAGTTACGAATTTCAAAATTTTGTAATTAAACCACCATTTGAATTTTTAAAATTATCGATCAAACAACAAGAACAAGCAAATTGGCTAACAAATCATCATCATGGTTTAACTTGGGATAGTGGTTCAGTCACTCTTAACAGTGTTGTATCATTTTTAAGATTAAATATTAGCAACAACCACACTGCAATACCCTGCGCATTACTCTGACTGCAGCAATAAAAAACGCCGAAAACTCTCATGTTACACTTTTTGGTATTGCATCAATACATACCCTATAATATGCGGCGACCCTACTTAAGGTCACTCTCAACACTTTAACATAGATGAAGTAGACAATAAAAATACGAGTAGGTAAAACTGATAGTTGGCTGTAAGACTGTAATCAAATACATCATATACTGTAAGGCAAAAGAAAATTTAAATTAAATAAAATTAAAAGCAATTGTAAATTCATCACATAAAAATGTTTATTATTATTATTTTTTATTTTTAGGTTCTATTCAATCTATTATATAATGACATTAATTTATTGATTCTAACAACATCATGTTTCAGCATGTAGCAAGCACACGTGTCAGGTCCTTCAAAACATTGTGTTGAAGACCAGCAGCAATTGTTGAAATGGTTCCCATTATTCGTATCTAATAATACTTGATGCTCATAAAAACACAACTTCTCACAGCATCGGTGAATTTCACTGAGATGCTCGTCAAGTACATTTCCTTTTTGTTTAGATAAAAAGTCATCAACTCGATTCAAGAATATGTAAATATTTATAGGTTCCATCGCCCCTTCTCACCAACAAGTTTGAGTTTTACTAATGACCTACAACAACCACACTGCAAATCGATCTAGGCAATACAACTAATTGTTGACTTTATACAATTCCCCATCCAAACGAAGGGCCGAATTTTGAAATCATAAAAATATTTTTTATTACCTAATAAAATATCAACAAACGAATGACAAAGGACAGGCATAGCTAACTGACGGACTGCAATAGAAAAGTCTCATGTTACACTATTTTGAGTGTAACTCAAATACTACAACAACCACATACAGTAAGACAGCACCCTACAACAACAACAACATACTACAACAACCACATACAGTAAGATAGCTCCCTACAACAACAACAACAATATACTACAACAACCACATACAGTAAGATAGCTCCCAACAACAATAACAACAATATACTACAACAACCACATACAGTAAGATAGCTCCCAACAACAACAACAACAATATACTACAACAACCACATACAGTAAGATAGCTCCCAACAACAACAACAACAATATACTAAAACAACCACATACAGTAAGATAGCTCCCAACAACAACAACAACAACAATATACTACAACAACCACATACAGTAAGATAGCTCCCAACAACAACAACAACAATATACTACAACAACCACATACAGTAAGATAGCTCCCAACAACAACAACAACAATATACTACAACAACCACATACAGTAAGATAGCTCCCTACAACAACAACAATATACTACAACAACCACATACAGTAAGATAGCTCCCTACAAACCCAACAATATACTACAACAACCACATACAGTAAGATAGCTCCCTATTTAGTTGGCCGAGAACCCTCCTATTACAACTACTCATGAAACCCATCAAAAGGTCCAGTGAAATCCCCCCTCTCCACAAACTAGTATCGTTTTTGCGATTCCTAGCTGTCGGCAGCTACCAAAGCTCTATCGGCAATGAATACGTTGCTGCAGTGTCGCAAACAAAGGTGTCTAACATAATCAATGAGTGCCTTGACATTGTGGATCAGCATATATGTCCGAAGTGGATCCGCTTGCCATCATATGAGGAGGAGGTGTCCATAAAAGGGCACTTTTATGATAAATTTGGACTGCCTGGGGTGATTGGCTGCGTGGATGGAACGCATATTAAAGTCAAATCGACCCGTGACCATAGGCATTTATATTATAATCGCAAAGGATACTACAGCATAAATGCTATGGTGGTAAACACAAAATACTTTTTATAAAATTGCATATTTAGAAATATATGATATATCCATATAAATTCTTATAAATATACAATATACATGCAAACACATTCCATTTGCAAATAATTTACGTCCATTTCAGGATTGTGATTACAACATGGTGGTCAGGTATGTTGACGCGAGATCTCCAGGTGCGAGTCATGATGCCTTTATATGGAGACTGAGCAATTTGGATACCATCCGGGTTATGATGAGGGGAACGCAACACATGGCTGATTGGTAAGATTCTTTTATTTCGAATTAAACTTTAATAATATTCAAAATTTTTAGGAGATTCTGGGTACCTGCTCCTTCCATATTTGATGACTCCTTTCCGACAGCCCTCTAATCAGGTTGAAGTAACCTTCAACGTAACACACTGCAAAGCGCGCAACATTGTAGAGCGATGCTTCGGGGTGTTGAAGAATAGATTCCGATGTATTATCGGAGAAAGAGGCTTGCATTACACGCCCATGAAGTATCCAGTATCAGAAAAAATTGTAAACACATGTTGCGCGCTTCACAATATTTGCATATTCTATAAGAGTAATTGGGAATATGTTGAAGTGCTCCCTGATACTGAGGCTGCTGAAGTGTTTGTGAATTTAGATGAGTCACGGTCAAATTCAGCAGTGGCAATGTGAAACGAATTGGCGAGGGCAATAAGCAGTGCACACTAAACCACATTATGGTTCCGAGCATAGAAGATAAGCAGATGCAGATAAGCCAAAAGTTAAGTAAACAGCGGCTATAACCGTTATCGATTTTCTTAAATGTTGTTTTTTTCCATCAATGCATCAATCAACAAGATCAAATTGGCTGAATTAATATATATATATATATATATATATATATATATATATATATATATATATATATATATATATATATATATATATATATATATATATATATATATATATATATATATATATATATATATATATATATATATATATATATATATATATATATATATATATATATATATATATATATATATATATATATATATATATATATATATATATATATATATATATATATATATATATATATATATTAAAACATGTCATCGATATGTTGTTTGTTACATTTATGTATTGATTAGATATTTGATTTTAACTTTATTGTTTTTACTTTTCAATGTCGGTGTTTGAAATAATTTATATAAAATTATTTTCAATTTGTTGTCAAAAATTTTTATATAAAAGCAGAATGATTTTGTATATTTTCTCAGATAGGATTGAACATTCGATTAGCTCGTACGAAGAAATTCGGACAGCTAAGAAAATAAAATAATTTAAAAATATAATAAATGACGTACTTACTGAGGTCCTTTTCTAAAGAAACCCTCACTAACCCTACATTGGCGCCCAACGTGGGGGATACCCAAGAAGAGACCACAACTGATTCAGAAGCTAACACATCAGAGAGCAACCAGAGAGACAATATCCCAACAGCAATGATGACGTCGTTTAACGTGGAACAATTTAAGCAGATTCTGGCATCGCTACACAAACCTGGATCCTTTACTAACTGCACAGCCCGGTTTCAAGGACAACGCAATGCGGCCATCGTCGAAGAATTCATCACCACTATAACAGTATACAAAGATATTGAAAAAGTTGCCGAAAATGATGCCCTACGTGGCCTACAACTACTTTTCGAAGATTACGCAGCGATCTGGTGGATTGGAGTGAAGAATAATGTACGTACGTTTGAGGATGCTATAAAACTCATTCGGACTACATTTTCTCCACCTAATCCTGACTGGAAAATCTATCTCCAAATTGAAGAAAACAAGCAACAACTGAAAGAACCAATGGACAGCTTTATATGTAAGAAGCGAGTGTTATTTTCACAATTGAAAGATAACATACCAGAAGCAGTACAACTTCACCTAGTCTATGGTCTTCTAACAACACGCATAAAGGAAAGAGTTTGCCGAGAAGATTTTAAAACATTTGATGAACTCATTAAACTGGGTCGCGATGCCGAATTATTCTTCACCGAATCAAATCGAGGAACGACAACCGAAATGGCAAATACATCCACATCCCAAATACGGTGTTCTTACTGTCGGTTGCGTGGGCATACGTCCGATATATGCAGAAAAAAGAAGGCACAAGAACAACCGATATCAAATACAAACCAAGTCCAAACAAAGAAGAAGGCTACAACATTTGCTTGCTACGGGTGCGGAACTCCAGGAGTATACCGAGCCAACTGCCCAAATTGCAGCAACGCATCAAAAGAAAGCCCACAATACTTGACCTTCAATAATATAACCACTACTGTGATCGGACGACAACTACCAACAACCCGGATATCTGTAGATGGCTTAGAAGAAGAAGCAATATTCGATACCGGAGCAAAAACGAGTGTCGCAAGTGCCCAACTCAAAACCGTACTGAAGAACGGAGGACATGTATTCCAACAGGTTAACGCACAGATCACGCTTGCAGATGGTTCAATTTCAAAACAATTGGTACTCTCAACAATATGCGATATATCAATTGGCAATCGTATACGGAAAATAAGGTTCATAATACTAGAAAACGCGACAAGTACTCTTTTGGGTTCGGATTTTATGGAACAAACAGGAATAGTTTTGAACATGGCACAACGGTTCTGGATTTTTGAAAATGAGCCAAAGAAGAAATACGATTTTGAAAAGCCATGGACAAAAAAGAAAAAAGAGATGAGTAACGGGATACCAAGGAAACTCTCTCCAACTACAAACGCTTTGAAGGAAATAACCAACCTCACCAGTATTTTGGAAGGCAAGCGGGTTATCAGCCCGATGATAGACACTCCTGAAGTTTGCCCCGAGAATAATTATGGACCTGAAGTTAAAAAAGATGATAACAAGTACTCACCACATACCATCCAAGAAATTTTCAGAGACGCCTTACCTCTGGGAGAAATCACACCAAAACGGTGTAATCAACAGCCCACATTTAAAGTCACAAAAAGGAACTCGGAAAAAATTACAGAAAATAAAAAGGAAGCAGTATCCTGCAAACGATTATTCACCACAGTCTATACAAGCAATCTTTCAAGACTCTTTGCCAGTTGGTGTTAGGACACCACCAGGAAAACCTTTTTTATTTTCATCCCCAAAAAGAATCCTTAAATCAAAAGACAATGATATTAATAAATGTTTCATACCATTGTATTCAATGACTTTTAATTGTGATCAATTGGTAGAAGTTCTTACAGAATCTCAACAAGATGAGCTAAATAATGTTCTAAACATTTATTCCGATATTTTTGAAGAGCCAAAAATGGCAACGCCCTTAGCCATTCATAGAATAGAGACTGGCGACCATGCTCCTATAGCTTTACCACCTTATCGGTATCACCACAAAAGAAAATTATATTGAAACAACAAATAGAGAAAATGTTGACGTCTGGAGTAATTATTGAAAGCAACTCACCTTGGGCTGCACCAGTAGTTATGATTCCAAAAAAGAATGGAGACTACAGAGTTTGTATCGACTATAGGCAATTGAATGCAATAACTACGGCTGATAGATATCCCCTACCGAGAGTAGATGATTTGCTTCACGAAGCTAAAGCAACCAATTTTATGTCAACATTAGACCTTCAGACGGGTTATTGGCAAGTAGGCGTACATCCAGAACATCAAGCAAAAACAGCATTTATTACCCCAGTTGGGATGTATGAATTTACTAGAATGCCGTTTGGACTCCGGAATGCCCCAGCAACATTCCAAAGAATGATGGAAAGATTCAGACTTTATTTGAAAGATATTTTACTATTTGCATACATAGACGATATTATAACATGTGCTGAAAGCTTCACAGAACATTTAACGGATTTACAAAGAATATTCAAGAAAATGCGCGAGTTTAATCTCAAAGTTAACCAAAAAAAATGCAGTTTTGCCTGCAATAAGGTTAAGTACCTAGGGCACTTATTAACACCCAACGGAATCATGGTCGATCCTGAAAAAATAGATGCAATTCAAAGTCGTAAAGAACCAAGAAATCAAAAAGAGTTGTTGTCGTTTCTTCAAACATGTTCATGGTATCGACGTTTTATACCAGGATTTGCAAATGTATCTAAACCTTTATCAGAACTAACAAAGAAAAAAGCGAAGTGGAAATGGAATGAAGAACAACAATCAGCTTTCAACCTACTGAAAAAATTGCTTACCACTACTCCAATCTTAAAGCAAGCAGAAGACACACTGCCATTTATTTTGAAAACTGATGCTAGTAGTTACGCATTGGGAGCAGTTTTAATCCAGGGGGAGGGGCCTGAAGAACATCCTATAGAGTACGCTAGTAGACTACTATCTAAAGCCGAAATAAATTATTCAACAATAGAGCGCGAAGCCTTGGCAATTATATGGGCTACTCTGAAGTTTAGAGGATATCTTGACGGAGCAGAAGTCACCTTAATAACGGATCATCAACCTTTAAAATGGCTGATGTCTTTAAAGAACCCAACAGGACGTTTAGCCAGATGGGCGCTGTTACTGCAACCGTTTAATATACAAATTGAATATAAGTCAGGAAAAACAAACGTGGTAGCAGATACCTTATCAAGACCACCACTAGAGAATGAGTCACTTCAGACTTTAGGAATATGCTCCTTCGACGTAGAAATTCCAAGGAAAAGTGCAAAGGAATTAAGAGACGGACAATTGGATGATCCGGCCCTAAAAGTCATTATATCATGCCTTGAGAAAAATTCAGACGAAGCTGCATATTGGTCAAAAAGAGGATATGTCCTGAACGAAGGCGTACTTTATTGCTACCATGATGATGATATAGAAGATGCTCAATTAGTTATACCAAAGCAAGAGAGGGAAGCCATTCTGTTTCAGTATCATAATAAGGATACAGCTGGGCATTATGGTATCGAAAGAACAATTAACAAAATAACTTCACGGTATTTCTGGCCAGGAATTCGAAAGGATATAGAAAAACACGTGAAGAATTGCATAGAATGTCAACGGTATAAAGCTTCTAATTTGAAACCAATGGGTCTATACCAAACAGTATCCAGTAACCAACGTTTCGAAGTTGTTGCGATAGATTTGTTTGGACCAATACCACCAACAAAGGACAATTACCAATGGATTTTTATTATTGAAGATATTGCCAGTCGATGGGTAGAATTGTTCCCATTAATTTGCGCAACAGCCGAGAATTGCGCGAAAACTCTTATCAATGAAATTTTCCTACGATACGGAGTTCCGAGGAAGATAATTAGTGATAACGGAGTTCAATTTGTGTCAGCAGTAATGCAAAAGGTAGCATGGTGCTTAAACATCCAACAAGTTTTCACGCCGATATACCACCCAGAAGCAAATCCAGTGGAAAGAAAGAATCGGGATTTAAAAACGCAACTTGCCATACTCGTCGGCAACGATCACCAATCATGGGCTGATAACATACCAACTATACGTTTTGCTATGAATTCTACGCTATGCAAAAGTACTGGATATTCACCAGCTTATCTTACTTTTGGAAGAGAGTTGAGGACCCTTGACGATGTGCAACATGATTTAAGAGCAATCATACAATCAGAAAATTTCGTGCCAGAGATCACACCATACTTAAAATCAATGGCAAATGTTTTTAAAAGGGTAAAAGAAAATCAAGAGAAAATGCAAGATCACAATCAAAAATACAACAATCAACACCGAAGAGAACAATCAGAATTAAAAATTGGTTCAAAAGTTCTAGTAACAACACATGTAACAAGTAAGGCAGCCAAAGGAATAACCACAAAATTTGTTCCGAGGAGAGATGGTCCTTACATAATAATTGGTAAAAAGGGTCTAACTAGTTACGTTGTAGCTCATGAAGATGACGTTAATGTAGCCTTGGGGACTTATCATGCATCCTCATTAACACCCTATAGATGTGATCGCAATAATCAAGCAAACCCTGTTAATAAATTAAGACGCAGAGGTAGACCAAAGAAAACCTAAATTGTTGATTCTTCGTCGAGACGACTTCAGAACCAAAGGGGGAGAATAAAACATGTCATCGATATGTTGTTTGTTACATTTATGTATTGATTAGATATTTGATTTTAACTTTATTGTTTTTACTTTTCAATGTCGGTGTTTGAAATAATTTATATAAAATTATTTTCAATTTGTTGTCAAAAATTTTTATATAAAAGCAGAATGATTTTGTATATTTTCTCAGATAGGATTGAACATTCGATTAGCTCGTACGAAGAAATTCGGACAGCTAAGAAAATAAAATAATTTAAAAATATAATAAATGACGTACTTACTGAGGTCCTTTTCTAAAGAAACCCTCACTAACCCTACAATATATATATATATATATATATATATATATATATATATATATATATATATATATATATATATATATATATATATATATATATATATATATATATATATATATATATATATATATATATATATATATATATATATATATATATATATATATATATATATATATATATATATATATATATATATATATATATATATATATATATATATATATATATATATATATATATATATATATATATATATATATATATATATATATATATATATATATATATATATATATATATATATATATATATATATATATATATATATATATATATATATATATATATATATATATATATATATATATATATATATATATATATATATATATATATATATATATATATATATATATATATATATATATATATATATATATATATATATATATATATATATATATATATATATATATATATATATATATATATATATATATATATATATATATATATATATATATATATATATATATATATATATATATATATATATATATATATATATATATATATATATATATATATATATATATATATATATATATATATATATATATATATATATATATATATATATATATATATATATATATATATATATATATATATATATATATATATATATATATATATATATATATATATATATATATATATATATATATATATATATATATATATATATATATATATATATATATATATATATATATATATATATATATATATATATATATATATATATATATATATATATATATATATATATATATATATATATATATATATATATATATATATATATATATATATATATATATATATATATATATATATATATATATATATATATATATATATATATATATATATATATATATATATATATATATATATATATATATATATATATATATATATATATATATATATATATATATATATATATATATATATATATATATATATATATATATATATATATATATATATATATATATATATATATATATATATATATATATATATATATATATATATATATATATATATATATATATATATATATATATATATATATATATATATATATATATATATATATATATATATATATATATATATATATATATATATTGTAACGAGTTTTCTTTTCCAGCTGGGGTAAGTTCAGCGGCCCCAGGGTCCATATCAGAAGGGCCTCGCAAACCTCCTGATTTCTTGCTTAAAATAGAATTAAACCTAAAAGGTTCGCACGACTGTCGAGTTACAACGGTCTATTCACTGGCTACCAAAGGTAGCTCAGCTCGGTCGATGATGCAGTTGATACTTAATGAATATTACAAATTATCATAAGGCAAAGTGCCTTGCAACTGAAGGTTGCTCACAAATGAATAGCGGGCCAGTTGCTTGACAGCAGAAAAAGCTCTTTACAAATTCCAAGACTGGCCAAATGCCAGAGAGCTGAAGGCTGCGTACAATCTGTTGGTCAGGGGAAATGCCTAAAATACAAAGAGGCAGGTCTAATGCCTGACAGCAGAAGGCTGCTTACAAACTGGGGTGAAGGGTTTCCTAAAATATACGAGTGGGTTTATGCAAATCTCAGGTTATGAGACTGCCACTAGAGTTGATTCACTGGAGGCCAGTATGGTAACCAGGACGGCAAAAAAGCTGGAGACCAGTAGACAGGTTACGTGGTCACCAGAAAATAAAACAAGAATCAAGGCAAAGCCTTTTGCTGGCGGCCAGTAGACAGGTTACGTGACCACCAGAAAAAAAAACAAGAGTCAAGCAAAGCTTTTTGCTGGCGGCCAGTAGACAGGTTACGTGACCACCGGAAAAAAAATCAAAATTAAGGCAAAGCCTTTTTGCTGGCGGCCAGTAGACAGGTTACGTGACCACCAGAGAAAAAATCAAAAGGTGAAATGTATTAAGGTGGAACTCCTTTAGCAGCAACCAGTCGACAAATGACGTGGTGCAAATCAGAACTGAAGCAAATTCAGGCTTAGACAGGAGTTGTTTACTTGACGGCCAGTCGAAAAATGACGTGGTAGCCAGTCCACAACCAAAGTTAAAGCTTGATGCTAAAATTCTAAGGTAATAATTTACCCTTGCGGAGCTCGATTGCAGTGTTTCAGCAGTGTGCTTAAGTGCATATATCTTCATAAACATCATGCGAATTATATCCTACGGCGGTCGGTAAAAGCTAAGTTAATTTCTGTTTCTTATTTTGATTTTGTGACGTCACTGCAAACACGTTAGTGATAAATCGTGACGTCACTTCGTTTATGTCGTCATTTCGATGTGTCTGTCCTTTTCGGTGTGGTCGTCTTTTTGTCTGCCGGTTTGTCGTTATGTCCGTCAACTTAATTTTAGTTATGAAAAAATGTTTGTTTAGTTCGAGGTTCGAACCGTCGTACTTTTGCACCTGAGTGTGCGATGTCATACGCTATGCTATTCAGTGTCGGTAGTTACTATGATCTATAGTTGAGTTTTTAGCAGACTACTCTGCTAAGAACATTGTAACAATTGTGGTTGTTACAGTCTACCTCTGCTTCGGATAAGGAAAACGGAAAAGAGCAAGCTGTGCTCAAGTAATTTAAATTTCATGTTGGGTAGTAGTAGTAGATGAATTAAAAGTAAAATTCACGTTTGGTGGATAACTTAAGAAATAATCGGGGATTAATGAACTAATAGTTCGGTGATTCAGTATAATGATTTATATATGTTATTATTATTCTTATTATTTTTCATGTAAGTTCAAACCAGGTAAGCTTATTTCATTTTAAGTAATAATTCAAAATAAAGTTATTAATTCAGTTTTCTAATCCATAAGTAAATACATATATGTTTCCCTTTCCTTTGAACATGAATTAATTACTTATTTTATTTCGGGTTAATGGTTCAACTTAAAATAAAGTTATTTATTCATTTTTCTAGAACATAAGTAAGCGTAAATTAAATATGTATTTCTTTTTAGTAATTCATTATTATGATTATTATATATATTTTTTTCAAACATATGGATACTTCAAAATATTTTGTATTTTTAAGGTAATTCTCATCGTGACAATAAATCTTATGAATAAATGCATCAGTTAAAAGAAGTCTGGTGGTTCTGGTGACCGATCGTCATTGGTGGGACTAACTCGTACGATCTCGCCATAGGATAGTCGTGCCCATCCATGCTTTGTTATTACGTTAATAATACCCCATGGGCGATGCATGGAAAACTGATGTCGTTTTCTTGTGCGCTGAGGATCCAAAATTATTGCGCCCAATTCTTTTGCGATGCTTTCGCGTGATGTTGGTGTGGGTTGAGTTTCCGGTGGTGTTGGTGCGGATTGGATAGCCGGTATGGTCACTACCTCCGTTATTACTGCCTTGTCTGCTCAACGGCTCTGATGGGCTTTTACGCTTAGCATGTGCTTGCTCTGTTTTAATAATGGTGGCACTATGCGTTTTGAACACTCCGGGTTCATTGTGGGCTTTACTTCGTGATGGGTTAGAAGACCCGTTTTCCAATGAGCCACTCTTATTACACCTGTCTTGGCGCGAGGTGCAGTGCCGACGCGTGTCTGGCATTCCGGCGGAGGTCTGTATGGCTTTGGTGGAGCTGCGTTTTCGCGAACTTGCAATGGTGGCTTTTCGCGGTGTTGTCGGCTTCGCTTCATCCTTACGTCTGGCTCGGGTGCCAGTCCCGTCGTGGTGTGGGCGACAAAATGGCAGTGACCAGAGTGCAAGCTGGTTCACTAGCCAAGAGCTAAAGCTGCACCCTGGTTCCGAGGCCTCACCGAAGGCTATAAAGCGGTACCACGGGTGATGCACATTGCATAGGGGTCTTTCCAACCCCGCTAAATATAAAGCCCACAAAGATAGTGCATCGTGGGTAGGCCCCCTAGTGGGAGCTTCGTGGTGGCTGTGGTTGCCACCCAAAAATACGCGGGTAGAGACCATGAGTCTCCGCGAGAGTTGCGCGAGGAGGCAGACCTCCGTCAATTCAAGTGCCGGTGTTGTCCCAGCCGGCACAAGGCCTTAGATAGTGCCGAACTAGTAACCTGCGAGGAATGTCCTGCCACACACAGGCTTCCACAGGTACACGACAAAGCTACGGTTGGCTGCCGTAAGCGAAGTGGGTGCGGTTGCCGCCAGATAATCATAAAAAATACGTTCACAGAGTTCGTACTCGCAACCCCGTGCGGGATGGCCCGCCGTGCACTTAAGCCATCATGGCAGGCGTGCACGTTAAGCACAAGGCAGAAATCTTACGTCTGGCACGAGCCCGTGGAACTGTGTTGGGTGTAGAGGTGTTAGTGTCAGAGTAGGCTTTAATATCTTGTATATGGACCTTCCACGTCTTATTCGGTGAGTCCAGGTCGCGCAAGATGAGGATATTGGGAGATGGAATGGCTTGAATAATAAATGGTCCCGTATATTTCGGGGCGAGCTTCCCTGAAAAATTTTGTGTGGCTGAAGAGAGTACGTGGTTTCGTTTTAACACCATGCTACCGACAGCTGGCTTCCATTGTCTTCTGCGGAGATTGTAGTATTTTCTCTGTCGTTCAGTGGCTAGGCAGTTCTTTTGGTAAGCTTCCTCATAAAGTTGTCGGTAGTTGATTGGCGAATCAGATACCCGATGAAGAGGCTGTGCTAAGCTGTGCGGTGGTCGGAGGTTTCTGCCGTAATTTAATTCGGCTGGTGTCTGCCGTGTCGAGTCATTTTCGGCCGTGTTGATAGCGAACATGATTTCAGGGATCTTTGAATCCCAATCTCTGTGATCATCCTTGGTTATCATGGCCATCATTGTTTTAATGGTGCGGTTTGTTCGTTCGGTGGGGATACTTTGAGGTGCATAGGCTGCGGTGAATTGGTGTTCAATACCTGTCATCGGTCAATTTTTGAATAAGTTTGCTCGCAAACGGGGTGCTGTTGTCAGTTATCAATTTTCTGGGGGATCCGAATCGGAAGATTATTCTCTCCCTTAAATAATAATAGACCACGGCTACTGTAGCTTGGCGGACGAGTATCAGTTCAGCCCACTTCGTGAATTTATCTACAAATACAAGTAAAGCAGTATTCCCTTTTCGAGAGCGCGGAAGGGGTCCGATAAAATCCGAAGAGACGATTTCCCATGGAGCGAGAGCGATAGTAGTTGTCATCAAACCGGCTGGTTTCTGGTTACCAGCCTTGTAGCGTGCACACGTTAGGCAGGCTTGAATATGTTTCTTGATGTCTTGCCGCATGGTGGGCCAGTAATAATGTTCTTGAGCCCTTCGTAGTGTTTTGTGGTAGCCACCATGGCCGGCTGTGGGTAAGTCGTGCACTTCACGTAGTACAGAGTGTACCTGTTCCGGTGCTATACATAATTGTCAAGTGTCGCGAGTTTGTGACTTACTATGATTCTTTTTATATAATTTGTAGTTCTGAATCTTGAAATTGGGGAGATCTTGCGGATGTTTGTGGACTTGCTGCATACGGTAGCTGTACCAATCAGTTTCCAGAAGACGGTAGAGGACATGCGTGTCCGGTAATGCTTGCCTGGAAAGAGCGTCTGCAACAATATTTAAGGTCCCACGTCGGTGTTCGATCTCAAAATCATATTGCTGCAGTTCTAACGCCCAACGAGCTAAACGGCCGGAAGGATTTTGCAGTGAATGAAGCCAGCGTAGTGAATGATGATCTGTGATTACTGTGAAGTGGTATCCCTCAAGATAAGGGCGTAGTTTTCGAATTCCAAAAAGAATCGCTAAACATTCCTTTTCTGTTGTTGAATATTTTTGTTCAACATCGGTGAGCATGCGGCTGGCGTAAGCGATAACGACTTCTTGTGAGTCGATTTTCTGGGTGAGTACAACCCCGAGTCCAACGTCACTGGCATCTGTCTGCAGAGTGAACGGTTTCGTGAAGTCTGGGCAACAAAGCACAGGTGCAGTAGTGAGTGCATTCTTTAATCGAGCGAAAGCAGCCTCCTGTTGTTCATCCCAGTGCCATTTTACCTGTTTCTTTAAAAGCTTTGTTAATGGGGAAGTGATATCAGGAAATTCTTTCACGAACCGCCTATACCAGGAAGCAATTCCCAGGATTCGGCGTAATTCCTTGATGTTACGCGGTGCGGCAAGTTCTTGAATGGCATTAATTTTATCTGGATCAGTGCAAATTCCGGCCGAGGTAACCAAGTGTCCTAAATATCGGAGCTCTTATTGGCATAGCTGGGTCTTCTCAAAATTGACCTTGAGATGCGCTTGACGTGGTCTCCTGAAAACTATTTTTAAATTTTCCATATGTTCTGTGAAAGTTTTGCCTAAGACGATTATGTCGTCTAGGTATGCAAAGGCAAATGGCTCGAGTTCTGGCCCGATGACTTGATCCAGGATTCGTTGAAACGTAGCAGGCGCGGAGTGTAGCCCGAATGGCATGACTGTCCATTGGTATAACCCTCGCCTAGGGACTGTAAAGGCGGTGTACTTGCGGGAATTCTCTTCTAATGGAATCTGCCAGTAACCGTTTTTTAAATCTATGGTACTAATAAATCTAGCCCCCCTTAGTTTGTCCAAGGTGCTCTGAATCTCTGGTAGCGGGTAAGCGTCTCGTACACTGACTTTATTCAGTTGCCGGTAATCGATGCAAAGACGCCAGTTACCCTGTTTTTTGCGTACCAGTACAACGGCGGAGCTGTAGGGGCTCTTCGAGGCTTCAATTTTCCCCTCCATAAGCAGTTTGTTTATTTCACAGTCAATAATCTCCTGCATAGCAGGGTTGCGGGGGTAGTATCGTTGCTTAAAGGGTATGTCGGTGGTTACTCGTATGGTGTGCTTATCAACGTTGCATAACTCTCGGTCAGCTTCCATGAGTTTTTGTTCACTTTCACGAAAGCGGCGAATGACTACGTCTGGGTTGGTGATCATACGAAAATGTGATAAGTCTGAGTGTTCAAACCGTGGCGTTAAAGTTTGACCGGCAATGCTGAATCGACAGTTGAGCTTCAGAAGTAGGTCCATGCCAATTATGAGATCTTCCTGCAAGCCTGGTAGGAAGTATACTTGATGTCGTACTTTTATGGTGCCAATCTGTATGTTTACGAGATAGCTTTGTGTTATGGTAATCAGCTTATTGTTTGCCAGCGCAAGTTTTTTATTTTGTTTAATGACCGGGGTGTCTTATGAACGAATGAGGCTTATGAATGTTAATGAGGCTCCCGTATCAATAATTTCACTGAGCGGGCGGTTGTTGCAGCGTAATTGAAAGTGGTACATGACATAATCGTTTGTGCTATTTAGCTGGTGCGTTGCGATATTAGCCGGTGGAATATGACATTGGCAGTCGCGAGTCATAATTCCATTTTTCCCACAGAATGAGCAGAACAAAACTCTTGGTCGTGTACAAGTGATTCGAATGTGCCCTGGCTGTTTGCATCTCCAACAATGTGTATTTCGCGAATAAATGGTATTCGTTACCCAATTTGAAACATGCGGACGGGATTGTGATCTGACTTCCTCACCACGGATGTGCTCGTACTCATCGGTTTGTGTCATAAGTGTGTCGAGGTTGTTGAAATCGCTGCGACGAATGTAGAGACGATATTCGGGGCGTAAGCCTTCATATATTCTGTCTATCTGGTTTTCATATTTCAAACGCGGATGCTGACGTATCATGGTCATCATGCTCATTATGTAATCTTTGGCACGCTCTCTGCCACCTTGTCGTCGTATAATATCTTCTTCTAGACGTTGAAGATGGCGTGGTGGAAGAAAGAATTTATATGCGGCTTCTTTGAATTGGTCCCACGACGTAACTTCTCCTCGCTTGTAGCGCCACCAATCTCTTGCGCGTTCTCTTAGTAATTCATTGAGTGGTAGTAAGAGCTGATCGTGTGGTATACGGTAGCAATCGGCCAATTCTTCCGTATTTTCAATGAAATCTAAAATGGAGCGGGAGCCGTTGAAATGAACATTCCACTTACGTACGGTGTTCATTAAGTCGGGTATTGCCGGTGTAGTTGCTGCTGTATTCGTTTCTGTAGTTGTCATGGCCGGTATGCAAGCTGCTGTTGTAGGGTATACAAATGAAGTGGTAGTTTGCGGTACCATAATGCTCATGGTAGGTGTCGGGCTCGATGTACGTATTGGACTTTTCTTTTCTTCCAGTTTTAGTTTTAGGAAATTACTCAAACGCTGTCGCATTTCTCGCATGGTGCCATCTGTTGCTAGACCAAGCAATTCCATTTGCGTTTCTAACTCCTCTTTCTTTAGTTTGTAGATAAAGCTTAGTTGTTGTGGTAAGGTTTCTTCCTTGTTCGTGTCTTCTATGTTGGAACCGCCCTGTGATGAAGGCGGTCCCTGCTCGGGCGCCATTTGTAACGAGTTTTCTTTTCCAGCTGGGGTAAGTTCAGCGGCCCCAGGGTCCATATCAGAAGGGCCTCGCAAACCTCTTGATTTCTTGTTTAAAATAGAATTAAACCTAAAAGGTTCGCACGACTGTCGAGTTACAACGGTCTATTCACTGGCTACCAAAGGTAGCTCAGCTCGGTCGATGATGCAGTTGATACTTAATGAATATTACAAATTATAATAAGGCAAAGTGCCTTGCAACTGAAGGTTGCTCACAAATGAATAGCAGGCCAATTGCTTGACAGCAGAAAAAGGTCCTTACAAATTCCAAGACTGGCCAAATGCCAGAGAGCTGAAGGCTGCGTACAATCTGTTGGTCAGGGGAAATGCCTAAAATACAAAGAGGCAGTTCTAATGCCTGACAGCAGAAGGCTGCTTACAAACTGGGGTGAAGGGTTTCCTAAAATATACGAGTGGGTTTATGCAAGTCTCAGGTTATGAGACTGCCACTAGAGTTGATTCACTGGAGGCCAGTATGGTAACCAGGACGGCAAAAAAGCTGGAGACCAGTAGACAGGTTACGTGGTCACCAGAAAATAAAACAAGAATCAAGGCAAAGCCTTTTGCTGGCGGCCAGTAGACAGGTTACGTGACCACCAGAAAAAAAACAAGAGTCAAGCAAAGCTTTTTGCTGGCGGCCATTAGACAGGTTACGTGACCACCAGAAAAAAAATCGGATTTAAGGCAAAGCCCTTTTGCTGGCGGCCAGTAGAGAGGTTACGTGACCACCAGAAAAAAAATCAAAATTAAGGCAAAGCCTTTTTGCTGGCGGCCAGTAGACAGGTTACGTGACCACCAAAAAAAATCAAAAGGTGAAATGTATTAAGGTGGAACTCCTTTAGTAGCAACCAGTCGACAAATGACGTGGTGCAAATCAGAACTGAAGCAAATTCAGGCTTAGACAGGAGTTGTTTACTTGACGGCCAGTCGAAAAATGACGTGGTAGCCAGTCCACAACCAAAGTTAAAGCTTGATGCTAAAATTCTAAGGTAATAATTTACCCTTGCGGAGCTCGATTGCAGTGTTTCAGCAGTGTGCTTAAGTGCATATATCTTCATAAACATCATGCGAATTATATCCTACGGCGGTCGGTAAAAGCTAAGTTAATTTCTGTTTCTTATTTTGATTTTGTGACGTCACTGCAAACACGTTAGTGATAAATCGTGACGTCACTTCGTTTATGTCGTCATTTCGATGTGTCTGTCCTTTTCGGTGTGGTCGTCTTTTTGTCTGCCGGTTTGTCGTTATGTCCGTCAACTTAATTTTAGTTATGAAAAAATGTTTGTTTAGTTCGAAGTTCGAACCGTCGTACTTTTGCACCTGAGTGTGCGATGTCATACGCTATGCTATTCAGTGTCGGTAGTTACTATGATCTATAGTTGAGTTTTTAGCAGACTACTCTGCTAAGAACATTGTAACAATTGTGGTTGTTACAATATATATATATATATATATATATATATATATATATATATATATATATATATATATATATATATATATATATATATATATATATATATATATATATATATATATATATATATATATATATATATATATATATATATATATATATATATATATATATATATATATATATATATATATATATATATATATATATATATATATATATATATATATATATATATATATATATATATATATATATATATATATATATATATATATTATATATATATATATATATATATATATATATATATATATATATATATATATATATATTATATATATATATATATATATATATATATATATATATATATATATATATATATATATATATATATATATATATATATATATATATATATATATATATATATATATATATATATATATATATATATATATATATATATATATATATATATATATATATATATATATATATATATATATATATATATATATATATATATATATATATATATATATATATATATATATATATATATATATATATATATATATATATATATATATATATATATATATATATATATATATATATATATATATATATATATATATATATATATATATATATATATATATATATATATATATATATATATATATATATATATATATATATATATATATATATATATATATATATATATATATATATATATATATATATATATATATATATATATATATATATATATATATATATATATATATATATATATATATATATATATATATATATATATATATATATATATATATATATATATATATATATATATATATATATATATATATATATATATATATATATATATATATATATATATATATATATATATATATATATATATATATATATATATATATATATATATATATATATATATATATATATATATATATATATATATATATATATATATATATATATATATATATATATATATATATATATATATATATATATATATATATATATATATATATATATATATATATATATATATATATATATATATATATATATATATATATATATATATATATATATATATATATATATATATATATATATATATATATATATATATATATATATATATATATATATATATATATATATATATATATATATATATATATATATATATATATATATATATATATATATATATATATATATATATATATATATATATATATATATATATATATATATATATATATATATATATATATATATATATATATATATATATATATATATATATATATATATATATATATATATATATATATATATATATATATATATATATATATATATATATATATATATATATATATATATATATATATATATATATATATATATATATATATATATATATATATATATATATATATATATATATATATATATAT
>OZ016504.1:9442128-9474481 GCA_963966595.1 Physocephala rufipes | reverse complement strand
ATATATTATATATATATATAATATATATATATATATATATATATATATATATATATATATATATATATATATATATATATATATATATATATATATATATACTATATATATATATATATATATATATATATATATATATATATATATATATATATATATATATATATATATATATATATATATATATATATATATATATATATATATATATATATATATATATATATATATATATATATATATATATATATATATATATATATATATATATATATATATATATATATATATATATATATATATATATATATATATATATATATATATATATATATATATATATATATATATATATATATATATATATATATATATATATATATATATATATATATATATATATATATATATATATATATATATATATATATATATATATATATATATATATATATATATATATATATATATATATATATATATATATATATATATATATATATATATATATATATATATATATATATATATATATATATATATATATATATATATATATATATATATATATATATATATATATATATATATATATATATATATATATATATATATATATATATATATATATATATATATATATATATATATATATATATATATATATATATATATATATATATATATATATATATATATATATATATATATATATATATATATATATATATATATATATATATATATATATATATATATATATATATATATATATATATATATATATATATATATATATATATATATATATATATATATATATATATATATATATATATATATATATATATATATATATATATATATATATATATATATATATATATATATATATATATATATATATATATATATATATATATATATATATATATATATATATATATATATATATATATATATATATATATATATATATATATATATATATATATATATATATATATATATATATATATATATATATATATATATATATATATATATATATATATATATATATATATATATATATATATATATATATATATATATATATATATATATATATATATATATATATATATATATATATATATATATATATATTAAATTATTTATTTGCCTAGGAACGTAAAAGCAACGGGCGCTTTAATGCAGAGGATGTTGCCAGTTTTGCACGTGGACAACGGATAACGCAAGCAGTATCTCAAAACCAATCAATAAAGGTAGATCCTGCCGCTTTCAAAGTGGCTTTTTACTTATATATTCCTTATTATTATTCCTTATAAATACTTCGTGGAATACTAGTTAAAAGTAACAACAACAGAAACAACAACAATAATCATGAAAACGATATGCTTTGAGTTATCACGCAAGCGAAGTTATAAAGCGTTTCAAATATTTCGTTCAATGTTTTTAATTAAATTTATAAAAAAAAAAATTAAAAACTAAACCCTGAAGTCGATCATCTCCCGATGATCATCTCCGGTGAAATGAACTGTTATTTATTTTACTTGAACAATTTCTTTACGCCGTTTTGTACGCTTTCAACGTTTAATTGATTTCATGATGATGATGATGAGCTGAGCGATAGCCAGTGGATTTTAATAAATCAATGAAATTCACTTTGTTGTTAAAGTAACTCTTATTGTTGTTGTGGTTATTGTTTACTAATGTTGATTATATTATTGTTTCTTCTCTCGTTGCTTTTATTTTGTTCCATTGTAGTTTTGCTGCTATCGCTGTCAATTGTTGTTATTATTTTTGTTGTTGTTGCCACTTGTTAAATGTTTTACGAAAACACTTTCTACTCGTTTTAAACATTAATCGCATATTATTCTTGCTCAACATTCGACGGTCGATGTTCGGATGCTTGACTCTCGCCAACAAAAACTTGTTAATATTCGATGCTCTTGATCTCTGCATGAAATCGCCGCGGAGCCTCTTCCTCTTTACTTTTTACTCTGTCGCCGAGGACGGATCAATAATTTTTAAAAGTGAAATTTTATCAATTTTCTTAGTTTAGTTTCTTAAAAATGTATTTTTTGGCACGAATCGAAGCTAATAATAACAACAACTACATGCAACTTTGACAGAAAATCATGCTTTCATCTTATTAAATTTCTCAGTTTGTTGCCGCGTGTATTACCAATAGAGGATTAAGCCTATGTGCTTTTAGAATGTGTTGGCTTTTATTTTAAATTTTCTTTTAGATTCAGTTTCGAAAAGTAAAGAGCAAGGAAATAGAAGTGGGTATCAAAGGAGAGGTAAGGACATTTTCGTTATCTGCAAAACAAAATATTACTGTACATAAAATATTTATTTCTGAACATGCTAATTTAATCTTGAATTTAGGACCAGTGGTACAAAATCAGCGGCATCTTGTCGCGTTTCATTTATCCATTTTTATTCCTTAAATTCTCTTAGAAACTTGTGCTAGTAATTTGATGAGATAAATTCAACTTTATATACTGTTTAGGAGACCTTTCTGATCAAACTCTGATCAAATGTACAAGTCCTTACAGACAAGGAAATTATATTTAATTTCGTATCTAATATGCCGATACGTTTAGGACCATCAGATGTTGTTGTTGCGTTAGTTTAAGTTATGAATGCGATCAACAGATATCGATTTTGGACCCTCCCTCATTCTGGGCCACTGTGGACTTTTTATACATGTACGAATAAATGCATTGGAGACGCCTGTTAGTGACTCAATAAATGAAGCCTATTCGAATAATAAATAGCACAAATTACAATAGTAAAGCTGTTTCAATTTCAAGGCAAGACACAAAACAAATCATGCAATAGCCATAAAGCTCACGACAAGGCTCTAGCAGTTTACAAGTTCGACAAATGTATAGACATTAAAAAAAAATTAGGTCACTGGGAGGATATCATGGTCTAATTTCTTATATAAAATATTAATAAAAGAGTTTATTGTAATCGCATTGAAAATTTGGTGAGTTTGCACTGCCCAACTCTAACAGGACGAGTTTTTAAAAAGTAATTATCCGTATTCCTTCGAGGTCTGTTAATTAATCCATTAATTTTTTTACCTGAATCGTTGGGGCAATGTTGAAAGAGGTTCTGCGCTGCAAGGGGTTGAAGTATTTGGAGTATTTTATTAAGTATTTTCTATAGAATTGCAGGTTGGGATGGAAACTAGATCTCCGTTTTCCTGTATAGTAGTATGTTCGGTAGCGATTTGATGGACATTAGTTACCAATCTTATAGCGCGTCCCTAGCCCCTATCACACTTAAGTATTATTAACCCATATGTAGCAGATGTATTGAGATTATATAGGAATTACATAAAGATTTCTTTCATACACACCACATCGAGCGCCCCATTTTGATGAAAAACCTGAATGGCGTTGATTACACTGTTCATATTTAAAAAAAAAAACGAAGACATACATTAACATACTGGGGTGAGTTTGGATTAAATTCCCTGGCTTCCACGTAAAATATATATTCCCCAAAAATACCTATACCAAAAGTCAAATTTTTTAGAAATAATTCGAATTTATTTAAACTAAACGGAAGAAAAGGAAAGAATGTTAAAAAACAAATCACTGTTTATTGAATCTCTGCATATCTTGGGGACGACTGACTTAACCTACTACATCATTTTTAATGCTTTTTTTCAGACGAAAATAAGGAATATAGAAGGAAGTGTGAGTTTTAATAAAATTAATTTCAAATTTCAATTTCAAATCATCAGAGGAAAAATTGCTGATCACATAAATATTTTATGTTTCTCATGCTACGGAAGAGTTGGAGGTAGAAATTAATTTTTCGTCGTCCATTATTCATTGCCACGTTAATTTTGTCCGTTATTTAATTTTTCAAAAGCAGTTAAATATTACATTTAGAAAAAAGTGCAAAAGAAAGGAATTTTAATATCTCGAATATACCGTTTCATTATTATGTGTCTTGAGAAACTTTTTATATCTTATTCCCTTTAAAAAAGGGAAATAGGATATATTAACGTTGATACTAAGTGTGTAATGCAGTGAAGGAGCTACAATATATATAGAAAAGTATATATATTCTGGCTCAGAATGATCCCCTGAGTCGATTTAGCCCTGTCCGTCCGTCAACCTATACTGGTTGGTATAGGCTGGTCTGTCTGTCTGTCTGTCTCGGGTGCCAGTCCCGTTGCGGTGTGGGCAACAAAATGGCAGTGACTAATCAGGTCTGTTTTAGTTCACTAGCCACGGACTAGACTTGGCTAGTTCCGAAGCCTTACCATAGGCGTTAAATTGGTGCCACGGGTGATGCACGACGTATAGGGGTCTTTCCAACCCCGCTAATATAAAGCCCACAAAGATAGTGCATCGTGGGTAGGCCCCCTAGTGGTAGCTTCGTGGTGGCTGTGGTTGCCACCCAAAGATACGCGGGTAGAGACCATGAGTCTCCGCGAGAGTTGCGCGAGGAGGCCGCCTCCGTCAACTCAAGTGCCGGTGAGGATCCCCACCGGCACAAGGTCTTAGATAGTGCCGAAATAGTTACCAGCGAGGAATGTCCTGCCACACACAGGCTTCCACTGGTACATGACAAAGCTACGGTTGGCTACCGTAAGCGAAATGGGCGTCGGTTGCCGCTATATGCAAAAAAGGTACATTCACAAAGTCTGTACTCGCAACCCCGTGCGGGATGGCCCGCCGAGGAATTAAGCCATCATGGCAGGTGTCCTCGTAAAACACCAGACAGAAATCTGTCTGTCTGTCTTAGGGTGCCAGTCCCGTGGTATAAGGGCCCAAAATGGCAGTGACTATGGTTGCAAATGGTCATTTGCCATGATCGGGTAACCTTAGTTCCGGAGCCTATCAAAGGCTATAAACTGGTACCACGGGAGGCAAGTAAATAAAGCGAACAATGAGTGTATATACTATTAGTATATATATTAGTATATATACATATTCCAAGCCCCACATGCTTGTCATTGGGTAGGCCCTTCGGGAGCTTAGTGGTGGCTGTGGTTAAACCCAAAATTACGCGGGTACGAGTTTGGATGAGCTCGGGTGTGGTAATGCACTAAAACATTACCGGGTGCCGGGCCCCATAGACCGGAAGAGGTTAGATAGGACTCGACCATACCTAAGGTGGAATGTCCATGCCTTACACATGGCTTCCATAGGTACAAACGCCGCGGCTTGGCAACCCGTAGGCACTGGGCGTCGGTGGTCGCTATAAAGAAAAAAGGTACATTTACAAAGTCTGTACTTGCAACCCCGTGCGGGATGGCCCTCCATGGACTTAAGCCAACACGGCAGGCGTCCATGTAAAACGCATAGAGGAATCTGTCTGTCTGTCTCTCTGCCTGCCTGCCTGTCTGTCTGTCTGTCTGTCTGCTTGTCTGTCTGTCTGTCAGTCTGTCTGTCTGTCTGTCTGTCTGTCTGTCTGTCTATCTATCTGTCTGTCTGTCTGGCTGTCTGTCTGTCTGTCTATCTGTCTGTCTATCTGTCTGTCTGTCTGTGGAAATCACGATTACAAGAGAACGAATGAAGCTATGATCATGAAATTTTGTATGTATATTTCGTGTTACGACAGGCTTTATTTAAGGCACTTTAGGTATTTAATGTGATTTAAATCGTGTTTATAGCTCAAATTCTCGGCTCCTAGTACGAGCTTAAACGTGAAATTGTATATGCGAGTATACTACACAATTTGAAGGTATAATACAAAAAATGGGTCCGCCTGCTAGAAAAAAAAATTCGTACAGGCGTACAAGCGTAAAAATAGAGTTATTGACACAAATTTGGCACAAATATTCCCTGTCATCATAGGATGGGTGCGTTGAAAATGGGTGAAACCAGAAATCTGCCACACCCACGCATCAATTAGAACTGTTTCACAAAAAATGAGCGTTGAAAAGAACAAATAAAGCATGAAATTTGGTACGAATATTCTCTGCATCACAGGCTGCATCAATTTAAATATAAATATATAATATATTTATATAACCCGCCGACATTTTATTTGGACGTTTTTATCAAGAGATTCGGGAATAGGATATATGAGCTTCGGCCAGGCCTTAGATAGCGTTCTTACTAGTTTATATTGCGTATTTTATTCGGTGTTATTATGTGTTTCGTGAAAAGAATAATTTATTTTATATACTGGCATCATTGATATGTGTTCTGTACGAATGCGAGAATATTCGAATTAAATACTTGTATTGATAGGCAAGCTCTAGCTATGAAAATAAATGCGCCAAAGGTAAGAAACCTTTCAATTTAGAAGTTTATCTGGGTTCCGATCGAGCCCTTATTTAAATAAATTGTTTTAGAATTTTTAAAATTTCCAACAATCAAAACCTTATTTTTACTAAATTCCATTTTACTCAAAACAAAAATCTACAATTATTCCGAATATGATAAAAAAATTAAAAAATGGTAAATTAATTGGTTTAATAGCCTTCAAAAGAAGGCTAGACATTGGATAAAAGGAAAACTAGTGAACGCCAGAAATATTATGGGCTTCGTGTCTTCAAAAAATAAGTAATTAATGAAATCGAAAATTATCCTTCCCTCAATTGTCAAAATTTTAACTGTCATTTAGTGTTTATGATGCAATAAACTAACATGCACAATTACCAAATACACTTTACGAAATGTACCACAATAAGTATGTACGAAATATGTACCAAATGTACATAAATAAATGCTGGTGCATATGTTTATAAGTGTCACAAATGCGACCTATGATTTACTTCATGTAATATACTTACATATATACTATGTGTGACGTGTGAACATGTGACGTATTATATATACGTCAGAGTAATATGATACATATTCGGGAATGAAATATTAACCAATAAATTTACTGCGGCATAAGATTTCGTAAATACAAAATAAGGTTTACCCAAATGAGGTTTGGGTAAAGTTTTATCCCTATCGATTTATAATATCCATGAAATGGCAAATAATTACATTTGTACAATTGTTGGTTAAGTGTGTGTGTGTGTGGGTGAGTTTGGATAGGTTGTTTGTGTACACAAATAATTATTATACAAATCCAAACAAACTTCAAAACACCTCACATGTGTTTAAATGGGGCGATTATTTGGTCAATACAATAAGCTACACGAGACATTTTAAATGCGCTTTGAAGCTGTTAAAGTTAATTAAGCCATCAACCCGAAGTACACGTACAGCAAATACGCATATAGAATATGTGTATGTGTGAGAGTGAGAAAGAGCAACAGATGGGTAGGTTTGCTGAATTTCCGTTATTCCTTGTTAATTTTGATTTGGAAATTAGGTGACGCAAACTGATTTCCTCAAAATATATCTGTGTATTTAATTATATTTTTCTTTTTCCTTGGGAGAATTGAGGGATGGAGAAACACGAAACACTTTGTCGATTAGGCCCTGTGTACGGCATCTTGCCAAACCAATAATCTCGGTTGATTAGTCGCCTACACTCCAAATTCTGCGGGCTATTGGATACAGTAATTCTAGATACCTTGTGCAGATCTGGCCAGTCGTGCCAGTATTGCAGAAATTGTCAATGCGGAAATTGTATTTGGCTCAGTTTCCAGAAAAGAAAATTTATTTACTTTTATTGAGATCTGTATCATGTAATTTTATACAATATTCTTTTTTTTTTTGTTGACATATAATTTTAAACTGACCTTGGGAAGTCTCAAAAGTTTTGGTTTTTACATTTCTCTTGAGCTCGGATTCCTTAGTGCGATGATACGAATATATAAAATATATATAGAATTTATATAGGATATACGAATATATAAAATTTTTGAGTGAATTTTAAGTTAATAAAAAAAACATTTCAGATTTTATATTTTTATAAAAAAAGAAATAAACCTCAATTTTTGAGGAACCGAATAAATGTGGCAACGGAAAAAGTTGGCAAATACTTAGTCGGTCTGATAAAGTAATTTTAGTCCAACATTTTTTCAGGAAATGGGAAACCTTAGCTCGTCAGTAAATCATATTGTATTGAAACGTTTTTCTAAAAAATCCCATAAATTTTAAAATGTTCTCTTCGGAATTGACTGGCTTCGACACTTGAATTGGTGCATTTCGATTGGAGATGGCAAATTTCAAAGCCAAAATCTTGCCAAAATCCTATTATAGTGTTTTCTAAATTCTGAATTTGCACTTGATGAAAAGCAAGCAGAACTAAATAAACAGAAGAGAGGAAATGCCAGTATTTCGGTACGGCGGTATCCCAAGAAAATAATTATTTTATCCAGAAAAAGGATCTAGTTCCAATTACTATATGGAAAAGAATAGAAAGAAGGAAAATAAAAATTTTATTCAAGTTTATGTCGTTGATGTTTTTGTAGCAAATGTCATGAATAATAATTATTTTGTTAAAGAAAACTACCCTTTCGAGAGTTACGATTAGTTAATTTCCTTAAAAAAGACAAATTCCTTCCTCTTTTTCTTGACAAATTTTTCAAATCATTTTAGAATTTATGGAAAGAGAAAATAATGATTTCGCTTAAAGTCAAACAAAAAGTGAATTTTGTTGTTTTAGGCAATAAAATGTTACGATAATAGAAATTCTATTTATTTTTAAAGCTTTCAGAAGACCACTATTCAAATTTCAAGTTTCACATTAAAATATTTATGTGTCTTTTTTAAAATTTAGCATTCATAAATTGCACACTTTACAAATGACTCTCGAATCGAAAATTCATTCATGAATGTCTCAAGTGATTTCTAGACTTATTTCTGTCCCATACTAGGACCGTTATTTCTGTCCCATACTTCTTTGAAATTTGTCGAACTTTTAAACGACTGACTTTCTAACATACTAGCGGCAATTTTTAGAAGGACCCTTTTCACCTAAAAAACAACACGATTTGGCAGCTGTCTTTATTTACTTTTATGGTATATCTCTTTGTTCGCTTTATTTGACAGTCACGTCTTATATTTTCCAAGAAATGCAGATTGCATTTCATTAACTTTCACTTCCTTCAGTCGAAAAATCGCGATTCAAATAATTTCGAAGCGCGCACAGAGATGAAAAAATATTTCATGGATTCAATGGACCGTATCGTCTCGTAACGGACCTCCTCCAAATTTAACTGATTACGTGCCACAATGTCTGAAACGAAACTGAAGGCTTGAAAATTTCAATGAAAACTGTTTCCTTCGATTGTGCAGAATCGTGTTCGACAGAAGATTCGTCAGACGATAGCATAGCAGACCATTTCTGCATAGCCGTCGGTCGACTCGAGTTTGGCCACTTTTCTCTCGTGATATCGAAGCTTGATTTTCACCACACAGCAAAGGCAGCGGCTGCAAAGACGAAGGTTTTCATTGTCAACAAACTCTCTCCCTATCCTCCTTGTATGAATGAACGTCTTGCAATATTTTGCAATGTGTTTGTTGAGTTGTTGTTTCCTGCTGTTGTCGCGGTTTTGTTTTTTTATTATAGTACTTGTTGTTTTTTCATTACTTTTGAACTGATTGATAGTATTCATTGCTTGTGACTTTCACATGTTTCTCTCTTGTCCTACCACAACATTACGCATATTGTGAAAGTGCTTCAAATATTGTACGATGGCGCGAAAAGGTGCAACGTGTCCAACAAAAAAAAAACAGAGAAGACGCAGAACAGCATGAGCGAAAGCGAAATGATTAAGCCGGCTATCTTACGGTTTGTGATAAGGAACTCGTGCTTTATAGCAAAATGTAAACAAAAATTCACGAATATGACAGTAAGAGTGAGAGATATAGAGAGTCAGTTAGAGAGGAAAGAGTAGAGATTTCTCTCTAAGAGATGGTGACTGAGGTTGAATCCTAGCTCGAAATATTTACAATTCTTACGGCGTTATTACAGAAACCGAAACTACGCTGCTTTTTCGATTCTCTTTTGTGTTTTTCTCTGCTTTGAGAGCTTTTTGACAAGCAGCAGATAAAATTTCGTTGAGCACGAATAAACAAACATTGTTGGTGCTTATCAGTGTATTCCAGTGGAAAGCAAATTGGCGGGACCGAATATTTTGGAAATATATTAACGAAACAGCTAGTGAATAAAACGCGAGCAAGGAACCTTTCGCTTGTGTGTGAATGAAGCGGCATGGTAAAAATTTATTCAGTATCATTCAGGACGTTGTTTAGGGAGGAGGGTGTTTTTGTTGCGCGCAAGCAAATGGATTCCTAATTGAAAAGAGACTTTATCTAAGGAAACTAACGAAAGTTTTGTATACTAGAATAATTTCCAACGTCTTCTTAAAGCCAGCGTCGCAGTCTTTCCATTAGTTTCGGTTTGTGTAATAACGGCCTTATTTAATTCATAAATTCGAAACTGAAGCCAGAACCCTAACTGCCAGGTCGAAACACACATACCCTACACCCGCAATGTAAATATATATTTTGAGGCTAATAGTCAGTGGTCGATACAACCCTTTTAATATTACACATCTTTACAGAGACAAACTGTAACTGTAACAAAATGCAAACTTTACAGAGGCAAACAAATGCACAGACAAACGGGCAGACGAATGCGCTGTGCTAAACCAAATCAGAAGGTGATTCTGAGCCACAATTTATACTTTCACATATCAGCCACATTTCTTTTATAGGGTTACAAATGGAGGAGGCAATTTAATGTACCCTTTGGATACAGGGTGTAAATATTAAATAAATAAGTTTTGACTAAATTGTGTTATAAAATACTAAGTCTATTAAGATCTGTTTTATATTACTGTTAAATTTCAATTTGTTATGTTACATCTTATTTAGTTTATATTTCAAATTCAATTTTAAAATTTAAGCTTCAGGTTCACAAACGTAATAACGTTTTACGTTATTAAACTAACTTGTATTCCATTATAAATTTTTCAATTCAGGCATCAATTTAACTGGTATTAAATTATTACAAATCATTAAATTATAATGGTTTTAATTTACTTTTATTTATTTTGAATTCAATTTATCTTCAATTTGTATAAATTATTAGATATATATTAATATAATTAAAGCCTTTTCTAGCATTCCTGTTATTTTGTTATAACTTTATGTTAAGCGTTTATAACAGGGATTATGGCTCTGACACATATGCTGAAACTATTGAACTATGCCCAAAAACTATTGAAATTTCAAAAGCTGCGTAATCTGAGAAAATGAATAATCTGAGAAAATCTGAGACATGTTTAAATGTATAATCTGCAAATGATGAGATAAGAGCTTCTTTTTTATTTTTAATTTATTCATTTCTGGAAAATAATCCAATAGAGTCTGCTAAAGAACCACCGAATAATGACGTGCATTTGTTTCCTGTGGGCGTTTCAAATAGAATTACGCATTATAATTTCCATAACTTTTCACTTTTTCAGGTTATTTATAAATCAAAGTCGCAACACAAGAATATTTCTGTAAAATTAGGTAATAGATTCTGTAAAATATTTTGCTTAAAAAAGAAAAGAAAATTTCGGGAAAAGAAAATTTGAAATTTAAATTTTTTATGATAATTTATAACATATGTTTTATGAACATTTTCCAGGATAGAAATTTTTCTTATTTCCAGGATAGAGCTAATAATATAATTTTTAATATGAGTTTTAAAATTATCGTGAATTTGTATTTACTTTTTAGGTTTGTTTTTTCGTTTTATGGTTTTATTTTTTTAATGCTTAATGCTAATTGCTTAATGTTTTTCATTGTTCCGTCTCTTCAAATTTATTTCATTTTGAAATTAATCTGTTCGAATCTATTTTAAAACTGTGTAAGCATTATATAAATTTATAATACTATTTCGACTCCGAAATTTCATGAAATTAAGTTTTTAAAAATCGTAGAACATATCAAAATTCATGAATTTTGGCTATTTTAGATTTTAAGGTAGTTAAGGTAATTTAAAGGTCTCAAATAAAAGGCATTTGATGAAAATGTATTAAATATTTAAAAACTCGTATCTATATGTTATCAAAACACGAAGAGAAACGCACTAATTTCTCACTTGAAACGTTAGTTTATTTCTTACTAAACGTTGGCAATAAAACTACAGCGATCAGCTTTCACTAATTCCGCTTGCATTGCAACATTGATCTCACCAGCCGTCAATGGAAACTTATCAGTCAACATTGCGAATTGCGGCCAATAATCTCGCCTTGAATTGAAACACCGGTATAGAGTTGCATAATAATATCGGTGGAATCGTTCTGGCCTGATTATTTTATGTTTAAAAAAAGTAAACGTAAAAGTCAGAAATAAAACTGCAGAAATTCATGCATTCTCGATAATTTCACTAGAAGTCAACTTACTTTGTTTATGAGATGTCGGGCAGCATAAAGCAAAGTGTTAGCCTTCTTCAGGCTTTTAATTATACCTATCAAGCATTATAACACATGACATAAAATATATTTCCACGGAGAAAAATCTTAACTAAAAATTTTGGTGAATCTTTAATAAGCATTTTTCAAAGAAAACTTTTAAGTTTAATTTCGAAACCAACAGTTCCGTTCAAAACCAATTTAAAAGAAGAGTTGATATCCGTTTCATGCGATTTCGGAAGAATTTTTAAGTTTTATTTTTGACGAAAGCAGTTTTAATATCTCTTCTTTTCCCTTACATATTTCATTTTAATGTTCAATTTTTGAAAAAAGAATATTAAGAAAATTTTAAAACGTCGACATTTTTCGGTTAAAGTTCATTTCTGGAAAAATACATAAAGCGGGCTTTTTTAATTTTCAGTGGAATTTCAATCGGTTCTCAGTTGATTATGAATTGAACCAATGAACCAATGAATTCTGATGCTAATATTTTATTTTGATTTTAAAAGAACTCTTTGATTTATGTAATGATTGATATTGATCTTAAATCGATGTTTAACTCTGCTTAAAAAAGTTTTAGAAATTTGCGCAATATTTTTTAACCCTTAGCTCTTTGAAATGTATTGGGAAAATCTTTAATGGCCATCAAAGCCAAGACACTTCTGTTCAAGTTGAAAATTATATTGGGTGAAATTGGCGAATTATGTCGCTTAATTCGTGTGGAGTTATTTGGCTTAATTCGCTTAATCAATGGAAAGGAAAATTCGAATAATCTTACCGGTGTGAAGTTAGCATCCTGCGAATTCATGCCTGAAACACAACCAAGGCGTTTTTTGCCGAGATACAAGTTTTTCCTCTCGTCTCTTAGCGTTTGCACAAAACACCGGCGTAGAAAGCCGCCGAAAATATTAGATTCCGGACCGAAACGAAGTGACGTTTACTTAGGTGAGAGAGAGCACGGCTACAAACATCGCCAGAACAGAAATAGACCGTAGCTAGCTACGGCTTATTTCGCCGCTGGCAAATCCTCTCTCAGCGGCATCATTTTTTCTCTCGATCCCCCTAAGCGCAATGTAAATTTTGACATTTGTCAGCTATAAAAACCCTCGCCGCCATGGATGTGTTTATAGCATCAGTTGCGTAACTGTTTTAAAGCTTGTCATCTTACGACACGGCGAAAATATAACAGTTGCGGAAGATAAAGAGAAAACACGTGCACAAGCCAAATTTTGTTACTATGCATTAGAGAAGTAACGAAAGTACAATAGTGAATCCCCGAATTAGAAATTTATTATTTTATATAAATTAAATAAAAATACCCCAAAAATTGATTCGCGCATAATTTTAACTGATTAAAAATAGTGCATAATACGTTGAACTTTTGTGCGTATTTTGAGATTTACGTTTAACTAATAACAAATAACTAAAATAGCTGCACTAGAGACTATAGAATGCCTAGAATATTTGAAAATTTGTACTACAAAACTATGAATTATCTTTGTATTTGCCGCAAAATAAATGAACTTATGCTTGAAATTTGCAGAAATCTAAGTATACTTTATCCGTTATAAATAATTTTTGTGGAAGCACAAACGTTTTCAATTTGTTATAAATTTAAGAACAGTTTTCTTTTAATTAATCACATTTTTACGAATCGACTTTGAAGTGGTTAATCTAGAAAAGTTGTAATTGATAATTATAAAAACAACATTGAAAATCGTTTAATTTTCAGATCTAATTCAATTATTAGAGATAATAATATTGTCATAATAATATTGTCAATAAGATTGCAAATAAGATGTAAACAAACATTTAAAGAAAAAATACGTAATGAGAACTGAAAAAGAACCAAATTTAAATTACTTTCCTTCCTAGACAGTAGCAATTTTCGTGTGGTGTGAAACCTTACTAAATTTGGTACAATTTAAAAATATGAAGTATTAAGCAGCTAGATATAATTTGTACAATAATTTCTACTATTCTTATTTATAGTTTGTATTATAATTTGGACTATAATTTTAAATGCACGCATTTCAATTCCAGCATATAATATCATAAGCTTTTCGATATAGAATATGTAACGGCGAAATTAGCCTTGAAATTTCGTCATACACATTGTTCCAATTTCACGAACATTCGCGACGACGTATGTCGACCGAAAACGCAATTACGACACTACAATAGAGATCATAGTAAATACATTAGGAACTTGCCAGCTGATTCTAGAACCCTCAATCCTATTGGCTCTGGGGTATTAATACGGCGGTAGCTGCGTCAGCTGTCAAGTCGTATCTGGCAATTAAAATGAACTTATCGAGAGATTACAAAGCTAACTACATTATTTAAGTGGTATAAAGTATAAAGTACTATATTTTGCAGTAGGAGTGACAAATAAACTTAGACTAAAAGCAACAGCAAATTGAGATGTTTTATTCAATTATTGACAATCCAGTGATCGAACCTGAAATACTCACAAGGGAATTTTCAAATAACGTAACAATTGATGTTAGAATTGGGTTTGTTGAATACACTATGTACTATGGTGGAATTTTCTGAATTAAGAATTCCAAAATTAAAGGAAGAGTTGGAGGCTCGTAGATTACCTATAACAGGTCAGAAGAGAGATTTGCAAGCGTGGTTCGCGTGAGGCAATGGAAAGCGCTGGCGATAATGTAGAACAACACGAATTCCGTCCTGATGCAACAGGAGGATCAACAAAAGTTGAAGAGCAGCTGCCAGAGCCACAACATGGTCAAGCGTTCGCCGTGAAAATGCTCCTGGCAGCAATGGCGCAGTAGTCCCTACACATGGAGGAGCAAATGAAAAAGAACAACTCACAATTACAGCAGCAATTATCCCTGCGCATGAAGGAGCAATTAAAGAATAACACTTAACAACTGCAGCAGCAATAACAGAACACCTCACAATTACAGTAGCAGCTATCGCGGATTGAAGAAAACTCAGCGCAGCTACAGACAAGATAAGATAAAATGGAAGATCAACTGTAGCATTTAGTAATCAACTGTAGCATCAACTGTAGCAATCAAAAGTTTTGCGCCTTGACAGAGAAATGGCGTCCAGTGGGCTAGTCACAGATATCAGTTCAGCGAAGTCAAATGCTCCAACCTATGGCGGAACGATTCCATTCGAAATTTTCAAGATACAGTTTGAAACCAGCTCAAGTAGTTTTTATTAAAGGATCTGTGATAGAAGTTTTGCAGACGGTTTCTGAGGATGAAAAGGGAAACTATGAAAATTTTCCAGATGGAATTATTAAATTGGTGTCAAAGAGCTAACGGTCACTGCTGCCGATTCATCAGCTGAAGTGATTGAGACATTCAAGTTCGAGGCATTTGTTGGGGGAATACGGAATGTGAATACTAGACGCGAAGCAAATATCGAGACAAGGAAGACGTTTGCTGAAACAGTGTCATTTCCCTTGACACAAGGAACAGCACATCTTTTACGGAGGCCAGCACATAGCGTTCATCGACTGGAGCTCGACCCAAGCGAATACATGGGAAAGTTCATAAGAGATATAAAGAACATGACCACAGATTCGCGCAGAGGTTCCGGAAGTAAACGTCACAATTGTGCAAAGGCAGGACACTTCGTAAGAGAGTGCAAGGAATTTCGATGGAAAAATGAAATCGGAAAAAAGACAGGCACCGGAGATGGTATTGGCGTTATGAAGCAAGACCAACCGTTAAACCAAAACGGGCCAGCGGCAAGGGGTGTGAGCTGGTCCCACCTACTGATTGCCCCACTATCTCTGTTTCACAGATACATCGGAATAACTACAATCCTACGGTTAATGGAGCTGTGAATAGACATATACTCGTTTTAACTCTGGATACGGGCGCAATGCGCTCCATTATTAGATCAGATCTTGTAGGAGGTAATATAGGATTACAAATTACGTAGAGCTGCGGGAGAAGAAGCCAAGATTATTGGAAAATTGGAGTGCACCGTGCAGATGGGAACGCTTAAAGTGAGTCACACCGTTTAATTGATGTAGATAAAGTAATTATAGATGTCAACTTCATGCTGGCCCATGTCATAGCACTACATTTGAGAAAAAAATGCTGACATCCCAGAGTATGGAGATACCTTCCGTTAGCATTGGAGATGGGTTGCGGCAATTTTCCGTAATATCATTTGGATTATGTAATGCGCCAGCGACTTTTGAACGTCTGATGAAACACGTTCTAAAGAGACTTAATTGGAAGACATGTTTAGTGTATATTGACATCATTGTCATGACATCATTGTCATGGACAAGAACTTTGATGACCACCTCAAAAATTTGGAAGAAGTCTTTAGTCGAGTTTCCTCTGCCGCCCTGCGGTTAAATCCAAACAAATGTGTTTTATTTAAGATAGAAATAACTTACATAGGCCACAAAATAACTAAAGTTGGAATTTACACGGATGAAGATAAAATTAAATTAGTAAGACAATGGCCTCGTTCTAAAAATGTCCATGGAGTTCGAAGTTTTCTAGGACACTGTACCTATTATCTAGGACTACTGTACCTATTATGCTTTCCAGCGGTTGAAAGGTTTACTCTGCTCAGATCAAATGTTGACATATCCTGTTCCTGGAGAAATTTTTTTGGATACAGATGCTAGCGCATATGGAATAGGAGGAGTGCTCTCACAGATAGTCGGTGGCCTGTATCCCACAGATAGACACAGATAGTCGGATAGGAAAAAGTAATTGGGTATTACAGTAAAGTACTCGGAAAACTAGAAAGGAACTATTGTGTAATCAGACGATAATTATTGGCAGTGGTGGAATGTGTCAAAGACTTCCACAAATATGTTGATGGACAGCACCTACTCTTAATATCCTTAAGATCATGCAGCACTCAGATGGTTGCTACAGTTTAAAAATTCCGAGAGGCAGATTGCGCGCTGGATAAAAAGCTTCAAAACTATGACTTTGAAATACAACATGGGAAGGGAGTGCTGTGTGGAAATGCTGATGCACTATCGCGGCGCCCTTGTACATTGGAGTGCAGACATTATTGTAAGGTTGAAAAATGTGAAGTCAATGTGCGACTACCAAACTTGCAACCCGAAGGAGAATGGGCATCTAGTGCCATAAGAGATCGCCATCTCAGAGGTAAAGATTTAGCCAGGGCCATGGATGCCATCGAAATGAACCAGAGGCCAACGAAAGAAGAAATGGCTTCAGGAAGTCCATTAGAGAAGGTGTATTGTATGCAATGGTACATCCTAAAGCTAATAAATGGAGTATTGCTTTGTACGTGGGAAAGCAAGGGTGGTAAATACGCACGCAATTTGATTGTCGTGCCGAGGTCTAGAATAGCAGACGTATTGGTAGAATTCCACAACGGACCAAGTGGAGGGCATCTCGGTGTTACAAAGACACTAGAAAAGGTTCTATTGTGCAAATTGCTAAGAATCAGTTTCAGGATGTATTATGGAGAAGTATAATGCAGGAGCACCATTCGAATGCATCGCAAACTTTAGCAGGACCATTCCCGGCTAGTGACTGCGGGAATGAATATGTGTTAGTCAAAATGGATTACTTTAGTATGTGATCTGAAATGCACCCCCTACCAGGCCAAGGGAAGGAATAACTCCGTTAAGGGAAGGAATTTTGATTCTGTCATATTTCAGGAAATGTGCTCATTGTTGAGAATCAAGAAAGCTCGAACGACTGCATTACACCCACAATCAGGCGGAATGGTGGAAAGACTCAATCGTACCCTCAATGGTGGAAAGACTCAATCGTAGAAGGATATTTGCGCAAGGTAGTGGGCAAATATAAACGCAATTGGGATAAGCACATTCAAATGTTTTTAAGGAATTTTCAAATAACGCAAAAATATATATCGAACAGTATACTTTTCTGTTAAGAGCATATATTAATCTAATTTCTATTAGAATGGAATCTAATAAATATAATAAATAAATAATAATTATAATAAATAAATAATAAATATAATAAATATAGAATATATATAGTATATATAATAATTTTGTTCTAGCGTAAGTAATATAACAAAGAGACAGGCACGTCAAAATATTTTTGAGTTAAGGCCTGATTAGTCGTACGTTTTCGCATTTCTTTACTTTTTCTTTTTCGGGTTTGCAGGGGGGTTGCAGGGGGTTCAATTGCTTATGATGATGCCAATCTCGTCGAACCATGTTCGAAAGTCAGTATTTTGTGGGAATTTTCTTGATGAATTTTATATTTTAAAAATTTGGATTTCTTTAACTCAAATATTATTAAATAATATAAGTAATTATAGAAAATAAAGAAGAAAAATGTAAGAATTATTATTATTAATAATTATGTATTGTTTGGTCGGATTTTAATGGGAAATTTCACACTATTTGACAGCTCTGCTTATTGGTTTTATTAACGATTCTTACAAATATTTGCAAATTCCAAAAAAAAAAAAAAATTAGTAAAGTGCGTTAAACAGTTTGAAAATAATGAATTACCAAAGTGTTTTAGAGATCTTAAATATTATTAAGTTCTACTTTGAATGGAAAAATTCGAGGCGTTGGCGTGTTCGTCCTATAAACAATGACCGAGTGATACATGATTACTTTAGAAAAGTTTTCATGAGTATAAAAAATGTGGATGAGCCAATTTTTTATGATCTGTTATTCAATTTGGTCGGCTTCTATTTAGAAAAACCACTACAAAACCTTTTTCTTCTTCACAGCTGGAAGCTTATAGCTGGCTCTGAATTTATTGTATAAAATTTTGCCGAACATGGTCGATCAGTCTTTCGTCGTCCATTTTTTTGGTAAATATACTTTGAAGTGAAAGCTTCATGTGGCCACTCTCCTTTAGTTGTCACTTTGTTCGAATTTGAGAGAATTTTTCGAAACTTAACTGTTGAATGTTAGTCTGGCAACTGCAAATAAACTTGACGAAACCATCGAGCCTTCGTTCTTCGTTCATTTAAGCTGCCACCATTTGCATTAGTCTGTCGTTCGTCATTTTTGCATCTAGCTGGTCGTCATTGCGCACTTTAAGTTATCGCCATACACTTGTGCCGTCAGTCTCATTAAAACTTTTGAATTTATACTATAAATTTTCTTTTTCTTTAAATAAAATTTGCTATTGATTACCGATACAAATAAAATTTGCTTTAAGTACAAGCAACAAAAAACCTTGTTGTGAACATTTTTTGGTGACCCCGACGTGATCGGCCATTTGCTACTTATTCGAGTCTCGTTCGTTCATTGCAGTATATATACAATTTGCAGTTACAGCGCCGCAATATCTTGTTTCTTTTACAATGGAAAGTAAAGCTTCCAAAAAGGAATTTTATGAAAAGAAAGCTGCCGCAAGGGTAAGGGCCTTGAAAAGGTTGGATGAAGATTTAAAATCAGGAAAGTTCGGAGAACAAAGTGAAATTGAAATGCAACTACACCTCGAACGACTGGAATGCTTAAAAAGGGAGCGATGGCCTGGAAGAACTAATATTTAAAGAAATTGATAGTCCGGCTCGTGAAGACTTCGATGACATTTTTATACGGGTAAAGGCTGTAATGCAAACAGAGTTGGCGAAGATTAGTGCTGGTGCATCGCCATGCTCGTCTACTCTAAAGCAAATCTCACGCGATGATTCGAATTTTTTATACTCACTCGCACGACATAAATCGCGCTTGCCTGACATTAAATTACCAACCTTCGCTGGCGCATACACTGACTGGATCGACTTTTATTCAACATTTTCAACGATGGTACATAATCAAACCGATTTAAACAACATCGAGAAGTTCCAGCACTTGCGCTATTGCTTAAAGGATGCGGCGTTTGAAACTATACGATCGCTCGAAATAAATGACGCCAGCTATCCAACTGCAATTGAATTACTTGATAAACGCTTTAATAATAAACGTTTAATTTTTCAGGCTCATGTCAGAGAAGTTTTTGGCATCAAAAAGACAGAGGCAGGCTCAGGAGGATTAA
This sequence comes from Physocephala rufipes, assembly GCA_963966595.1. Taxonomy (NCBI): domain Eukaryota; kingdom Metazoa; phylum Arthropoda; class Insecta; order Diptera; family Conopidae; genus Physocephala; species Physocephala rufipes. The sequence goes on along the minus strand of OZ016504.1, from coordinate 9,454,213 downwards.
GAGGACTGTGTGACAATTTAAATTCACACATGCGGTCACTGCAATCGATGGCGACTCAGCAGCAGATTTCAGACAATATCATCATCCAAAGAGTATTGCAACGTCTTGATTCTGCCACGCAGGCTAAATGGGAGGAGGCTTCACCGCTCAACGAAATACATTCATGGAATCAATTGATGGAATTTTTGGAGAAGCGTGCACAAACAATGGAAAATTTGGAGCAAGCTCTGGTATCACCTGCACCGAACAACCAGGTTGGGAAAAATAAACCTTCCAATTCATATAAGAAATCCTTTTTGTTATCGAATAAGAGCGGGTGCACATTTTGTGATGACGCCAATCATGCGATTTATAATTGTTCTCGGTTTGGAAATTTATCTCCAACATTACGTCTGAAAGAGGTGAAAAGGCTGAATATGTGCATAAATTGTCTAAAAAAGGGCCATCGCGTGAATGTTTGCAAATCAGGCTCTTGCAAGAGCTGCCATCTCAAACATCACACGCTACTGCATTTTAATGGTCCTATTCCATCTATTGAGAACGTGAATGATTCCAATCCTGAGCCCACGCCGCATCAATCATTGGTCGCAAGCTTGTCCTCCAAGGCCCAATCGCCTCTCTCTGACAATGTGCTGCTAGCCACAGCCATAATTTTAATTAAAAATCGCGTTGGAACGTTAATACCATGCCGTGCCCTCTTAGATTCTGGATCTCAACTCAATCTGATTACAAATCGTCTTGCCAATATATTGCAGTTGAAGAAAACAAAATATCCTGTTGCGGTGTCAGGCATTGGAGATTCTTATGTCGGCACAACTAAATATATCGTCGATTGCTGCTTAACTTCTCGCCTTTCGGATTACTCGGTTAGCATTAGTGCCACAATAGTTTCTAATATTACCGATAATCAACCACACTCAGTGATTGACATTTCGAATTGGAGTATCCCCTCGAATGTAGACCTTGCGGATCCTCTATACTACAAGCCTCAGCGCATTGATTTGCTCATAGGCGCTGGCTTATTTTTTGAATTGCTTTGCGTAGGCCAAATTAAACTTTTGAATGGGTTGCCACTGCTGCAAAAAACTCGTTTTGGCTGGATCATATCTGGCGGTGGGCGCAACGCCGACCATTCATCATCTTTTCTTGGCATCCAAGATAAATTAAGCATCGCTGAGTCGGCTGCCAGCCTCAACGATATGGTTCAGAAGTTTTGGGAAACTGAAAGTTGTGTAGAACTCATTACCAAATTTACAAATGAGGAGCATGATTGCGAGCATAATTTCAAAGAAAATTACATTCGTTTAGCTTCTGGTGAATATTCTGTTCGGCTGCCGTTGGCTCAGGGCATAAATCTACTTGGCGAGTCTTATCAGCAGGCATTGCATCGGTTTCAAAGGTTAGAGCGAAAGTTAGAACGTAATAATGAGCTCAAGGCTAATTACTCTACTTTCATGAATGAATACATCGATTTAAATCATATGTCATTGGTGGACGATGAATCGGCGAGCAAATGCAAATATTTTCTACCGGGCCTACCATTCAACCTAAGCTTTTTCAGACATTGCTCAAATTTCGTACTTTTCCTATTGCTCTAACCGGTGATATATGCAAAATGTATCGATGCGTTCGCATGTCCGTGCCTGATAATTATTTACAGTGTGTTCTGTGGAGGAATTCTCCGCAAGAAGAAATTAAATTTTTACATTGGATACGGTAACTTATGGCACCAAGTCAGCGTCATTTTTGGCGATCCGTGCAATGCAGCAGCTAGCCCTGGAAGAATCAAATAAATTTCCCATAGGATCGCAAAATGTGCTGCAACAGTTTTATGTCGATGACATGATAACTGGTGGAAATTCTCCAGAAGAAGTCATCGAGTTAATGAGGCAGACAAGCAGTTTGCTTTGTAAGGGCGGCTTCAAGCTTAGAAAATTTTGTTCAAACAACCCAGACGTTTTGAATGGAGTTCCTTTCACTGACAGGGAAAATAGTATGAAATTCGTCGATGGCAAGGACATGACAAAGGCGCTTGGCCTTATATGGAACCCTTCGTCGGATGAGTTTTTGTTTTCATCCTCATCTCAACAGATCTCAAATAAATGCTGTAAGAGGTCAGTACTATCGACAGTAGCTCGGTTTTATGACCCGTTGGGTCTCATTGGACCAGTTATAACCAAGGCAAAATTATTTCTTCAGTATTTATGGAGGGAGCGTTTTCTTTGGGATGAAAGCTTACCATTGTCCTTACAAACTTCATGGACTGAAATGTGCAGAGATATGCATAATTTACAGAATTGCTCTTTTCCTCGTTTCATATCGTTACCTAATGCCTCAGTGGAAATTCACGCATTTTGCGACGCCAGTTTGGATGCATATGGAGTATGCGTATATGTACGTGCCTCAAAGGACGATAAGGTGGAAGTTAATTTGCTTTGCTCCAAGTCTCGCGTGTCACCGCTTAAATCACTAACAATACCGAAATTGGAGTTGTGCGCTGCTGCTCTATTGGCTCAGCTTATAAATTCTATAAGGCAAATGAACATTTTCAGTTGCGAATATCATTGCTGGTCAGATTCGTCAGTGGTTCTATCTTTGCTAAGGCACGAACCATCTAAATTTAATATATTTGTTGCGAATCGTATAAGCAATATACAGCAATATACAGCTGGTGCAGAATGGCACTATGTTCCATCAGCAATGAACCCCGCTGATATTCTTTCAAAGGGAGCTTCATCCATCGATCTACGCCGTTCGAATCTATGGATGCATTGTCCTTCTTTTTTGCAAGGCAATCGCAGCTCCTGGCCCAAATCATGTTTGCCGAACCCTATTATACAAGAGTTACGAAGAAAGGTTTTCATTGCAACCACGCGAAAGGATCTTTCTGTAGATTGCAAATATCTCAACTCTTTTCCGAAAATGCAGCGCATCTATAGTTATATGTATAAGTTCATCGCTAAAATAAGGTCGGCTGGTATCAATACTGAAGAATTGCAACGCGGCACGCATTTGTTGCTTCGTGTGGTGCAGATGTCGAATCTATCCGCAGATTACGAAAGGCTCAAATCAAACTCATCAATCGATTCTTCTAGTTCTCTTCGATCGCTTTCCCCATTTATGGATAAGTTTGGACTTATTCGCGTTGGTGGTCGTTTGGAAAAATCAACTTTAGATTTTGGATCTCGCCATCCTATAATCTTGCCCAGGCGTCACCCTGTGACTGAGGCAATCATAATTCACCTTCATCGAAAGCACCTACACGCGGGTACGCAATCTCTTTTGGCTGCCATTCGGTTGCAATATTGGCCCATAGGAGGGAGAAAAACAGTGGCACGAGTTATCAATAAATGCATCAGATGCTTTCGTGCGAAGCCTAAATTGCTGGAGCAAATCATGGGCGATTTACCAAAGGATCGATTTCAAGCTGCTCGCGCATTTTTAATTACCGGAGTCGACTACTGCGGTCCATTTTACTACAAAAGTGAAGTGCGCAATAAAGGAACAATAAAATGTTACGTCAGTTTGTTTATTTGCTTCTCGACCAAGGCGGTTCACCTTGAATTAGTGAAGGATCTTTCGACAGCCGCTTCCTTGGCAGCACTAAAAAGATTTATTTGCACCCGAGGGAAGCCTAGGACAATTTGGTCTGACAATGCAACTAACTTTGTTGGTGCTCGAAATGAGCTGGCTGATTTGAAGCAAGCAATGAGCGCAATGAAGCTATTTTTCAACAATGCCTTCAAGATGGAATAGATTGGAAGTTCACACCGCCGCGCTCTCCGAATTTCGGAGGCCTTTGGGAGGCGTCGATAAAAATCACAAAATTTCATTTTTATCGTACACTTGCTTACTCATGTTTAACTTTTGATGAGCTTCGCACATTAATCTGTCAAATCGCAGCCATTATAAATTCTCGTCCTCTAACTCAAATTTCAGAGCATCCTGATGATTTAGATGTGCTGACGCCTGCCCACTTTTTAATTGGAGCTCCATTTACTTCTGTCGTTGAACCTGATGTCACTGCTCTGAACTTAAATCGACTAGATAGATGGCAGCGTGTCGCTTATTTGCAACAGATATTTTGGAAGAGATGGAGCAGCGAGTATTTGACCTTGCTACAACAAAGGTTCAAATGGCAATCATCGGAACCAGCGTTATCTGTCGGCGCAATTGTCCTTGTGAAGGATGAAAAGTGGCCCCTAGCCCGAGTCGTTAAAACCATTCCTGGTAAAGATGGAGTCATTCGAGTTGCTGTTTTGCGGACTGAGCATGGCAACATCACACGGGCGATTACTAAAATTGCTATGCTGCCTTTAAAGGATAATATTGAAAGCCCTGGAGTCTTCCAAGGCGGGGAGAATGTTGAATGTTAGTCTGGCAACTGCAAATAAACTTGACGAAACCATCGAGCCTTCGTTCTTCGTTCATTTAAGCTGCCATCATTTGCATTAGTCTGTCGTTCGCCATTTTTGCATCTAGCTGGTCGTCATTGCGCACTTTAAGTTATCGCCATACACTTGTGCCGTCAGTCTCATTAAAACTTTTGAATTTATACTATAAATTTTCTTTTTCTTTAAATAAAATTTGCTATTGATTACCGATACAAATAAAATTTGCTTTAAGTACAAGCAACAAAAAACCTTGTTGTGAACATTAACAAAATATCAAATTGATTTTGATATTGCAGGGGGAAACTTATGGGTTTTGACAGTCGAGTTTCTTGTTCGAAAAAGAGCGAACGTACGACTAAAGGCCTGATTAGTCGTACGTTCGCTCTTTTTCGAACACGAAACTCGACTGTCAAAACTCATAAGCTATATGCAGTTCGTGTGGTTATGAGAATTTCCCCCCGCAATATCAAAATCATTTTGATATTTTGTTAAGTTTCGAAAAATTCTCTCAAATTCGAACAAAGTGACAACTAAAAGTGAGTGGCCACATGAAGCTTTCACTTCAATGTATATTTACCTAGAAATGGACGGCGAGAGGCTGATTGAGCTTGTTCGGCTAAATGAACTATTATATAACAAATTCATATTGCGACTTCGTAGGTTCGCTTCAATGATGTGGCGAAAGCAGGCTCCACAATATTACACAAGTCTCTATAATTATATTGCGAGCTGCCATTTTTCGTCTCGTTTCAAAGACTCTCCGTGAGCAAGATACCTAAAGAAAATAATACTTAAAAATTCCATCTGAAAAATTATTTTTTAACTTACAAAAGAGTGATTGACAGTCGTTCTTCGGTTCCTATGATTTGTAGTGGCTTTTCTAAATGCCGATCAAATTGAACAGCAGATCGTAAATAGGACGAGTCATTCTTGTGTGTACAAAAGATTGGCCTTTATCCACATTTTTTATACTTATAAAAACATTTCTAAAGTAACCATATCTCACTCGATCTCTGTTTATAGGACGAACACGCCAACGCCTAATTTGCCTCGAATTCTTCCATTCAAAGTAGAGTATAATTATATTTAAGATCTCTAAATCACTTTGGTAATCCATTTACTTTTTTTGGAATTTGCACCTAATTGTAAGAATTATTAATAAATCCAATGAGCACAGCTGTCAAAAAGTGTGAAATTTCTATGAATGCCATTAAATTTGAATGAATTATGAATTTCCCATTAAAATCCGAAGAAACCGTATATAATTATTAATAATAATTAATAATAATACTTTATTTTCTATAATTACTTATATTATTTAGTAATATTTGAGTTAAAGAAATCCAAAGAATTTTTAGAATATAAAATTCATTAAAAAATGCCCACAAAATTTCCACTTTCGAACATGGTTCGACGAGATTGGCAACATCATAATCAATTGAACCCCCTGCAACCCGAAAAGTTTCGAAAAAGTAAACAATTCCGAAAACGTACGCCTAATCAAGCCTTCATGCCTTTAAGGTGTAGAAACAAAGTAAAAGAAAGAACCGGTCCGACCAGTTGTGAAAATCAACGCACGCATCATACGATAATAAAGCGTTGGGAGAATAGTACGTATGCGAGAATGAGAGGAAGATGCCTTAAAAATTGCGTACATTTCGCATGGAAACCACAACCTGGCAGCGGCAGCGGCAGTAACGCTCTCTCACGAGCTGCCGGGATTAAATGTGGCAGTGGCATCGGCAGCGGCATCTGTCATTTGTTTGTTTACATTTTCTTCATTTAGTTGTGAATTCTGTTGGGGCGAAGAATTTAGAGTAGTTAAAATCATATGGTTTTGTTTACATTCTATTATAATTCTACTACAATTTTAGAAATTGTCTAGGATTTTCGGCAAAAATTGGCAACTCTTCTTGACAGAAAAAGAGAAAATGCTTTGCTGACGAAATCGATTTTAATTTTGCTGAATATGCCCGGCAGCTAGCTGTTCCCATAAGCTCCTGTGTAAATTTCACGTAGCTGCCGCTGTCGCTGCCAGGTTGTGGTTTCACAGTCATCGATCAAGGCAGTCTGTGGAAAATAGTCGCCGGAGGAGGTGCACTAAAAATAGTGGGCGGAGGCAGTTAATCGTGAAACAACGGCACAGGCAACGTCGAAGCAGCATCTCAGTTAACGTGGCAGCAACTGCGCAGATTTCTGCCTTGTGCTTAACGTGCACGCCTGCCATGATGGCTTAAGTGCACGGCGGGCCATCCCGCACGGGGTTGCGAGTACGAACTCTGTGAACGTACTTTTTATGATTATCTGGCGGCAACCGCACCCACTTCGCTTACGGCAGCCAACCGTAGCTTTGTCGTGTACCTGTGGAAGCCTGTGTGTGGCAGGACATTCCTCGCAGGTAACTAGTTCGGCACTATCTAAGGCCTTGTGCCGGCTGGGACAACACCGGCACTTGAGTTGACGGAGGTCTGCCTCCTCGCGCAACTCTCGCGGAGACTCATGGTCTCTACCCGCGTATCTTTGGGTGGCAACCACAGCCACCACGAAGCTCCCACTAGGGGGCCTACCCACGATGCACTATCTATGTGGGCTTTATATTTAGCGGGGTTGGAAGGACCCTTATGCATTGTGCATCACCCGTGGCACCAATTTATCGCCTTTGGTAAGGCTTCGGAACTAGCCAAGTCTAGTCCGTGGCTAGTGAACTAAAACAGACCTGAGCTGTCACTGCCATTTTGTTGCCCACACTGCAACGGGACTGGCACCCGAAGCAACTGCGCAGTTAACGTCGAAGCAACCGCGTAGTCAACGTCGAAGCAAATGCGCATTTTTCCGTCACGGAAACCAGCGGTGTCCAGTCACGTTCGCCGCCAACATCATCGGTAAGTATTCATCGTCAGCCTGTGTGTTTTTGCGGCGCGACCATCGTCGGTCTGTGCGTTTTTAACCTGCGGCACCATTGGTACGTATTTATCGTCGGCCTGTAGGCTTCAACCCCACGACTCACACCAGAGCGAAGAAAAATTCAAAGGAACGGATAAGGAAAATTTATTGGAATAATATATATAGTAAAAATAATATTATAAAAGATATTCATACTTTGAGAAAGATTTGTAAGGAAAGAATACTGTAAATTATACTTACATTTTGAGATTTTTACTATCAGGAAAATTTAAAGATTATAACGATGCTTATAAGCAGAGATAATTAATACGATTGCCCAGCACCATCAAACTATTTGAGGTACTTATAATACAGTAATATATGTACCCTTTAAGGAAGCGTGAACATAATAAAAGTTGGCTGTATTGAGAAAGAGTTTTTTCAATGAAGTAAGTATGCGAGGTTCGAAATATAAATTTCTGAACGAACCTTGGACTGGGCTGAGTCACACCCTGGCTCTCAATGTTTCATTACAGTGGCGCCCGAGTAGGGATCATAGCATACTTTCTTTTTTGTTTGTTATCTCATAGGCAGGAGAAACTAACAGTATGATAAAGATAATTCGAATTTATTCCTTACGTAGGGAGGAACTTTTAACATTCTCTGGAGGATTCGGTTTCGAATAATCAGGAGTAGCTAAAGGGCACTGAAAGCGATTTGCGGCATTTATGCAGTCTGCTGAACCTCGGCCCCATCTTGAGGCAAGACTACAAGAGCTAGAGGCACTTCATTCACCAACTCGCGCAAACTCACCACAACGAATGCCCAAATCATTATGTGGTGATCCACCAGCATTGGTGGTGACCCTTCCACTACCCTGAGAAGAGTCACTAAAAACCATTAGATATACCAACAATGTGTCGAAATCGTGGCCCATCTTCCAAAGCTTCACAGACACAGGAGACGACCATGGAAATGGAATGTTAAATACGATGGCGGTTGATAACATTTAGCGTTTATTGAGAGCTTGGCAGAATGGGCAACGGTCTATGGAATACCAATGGACAGCCTGCCTACCATGGTGCCAGAGCCACTTCGAGAAAAGACTCTAACTTGCTTAAAAACACTCACCGAGAAAGTATCAGCTGGTGTACGTTTAAGCAGACGTTCGTTAAGTTTTTCTTTCGCCTCGTTACGTCTAGTTCGTCTAGAACGTTTTCGTCTAGTTCGAGCAACTAGAAGACCACATCCGAACACGGATACAAGGATCCAACGAAATTTAAGGACTACGTCCCCTAAGCAAACGTAGTTAAGGAAGGACGGCACCGTGAGGTAACACCACTGCAGAATTCTTCAATAAATCCAGCGACTGCGTGACGGTAATGTGCCAGAACGGTCATTTTCAATGACACTGCTGAAGTAATCGAATTTTCTTTTGCTGGAGCTGTGGTAGATCAGGCAATAGGACAGTGAACTGCTGCCTCCAACAATAAAAAACTGGCACCGGGTACCAGTGGAATACGGGCAGACTACACTACGAAAAGAATAGGCATCCTACAGTTGAACAAGGGCCACCTAGTGGCACGAATAAAAAAAATGGTGCCACACGTGAGATTTCTGTCTTGTGTTTAACGAGGACACCTGCCATGATGGCTTAATTCCTCGGCGGGCCATCCCACACGGGGTTGCAAGTACGAACTCTGTGAACGTACCTTTTATGATTTATGGCGACAACCGACGCCCAATTCGCTTACGGTAGCCAACCGTAGCTTTATCTCGTACCTGTGGAAGCCTGTGTGCGGCAGGACATTCCTCGCAGGTTACTATTTCGGCACTATCTTAGGCCTTATGCCGGTGGGGACACTCACCGGCATTGAGTTGACGGAGGCGGCCTCCTCGCGCAACTCTCGCGGAGACTCAAGGTCTCTACACGCGTTTCTTTGGGTGGCAACCACAGCCACCACGAAGCTCTCACAATGTGAGAAGCCTACCCATGATGCGCTATCTGCGTGGGCTTTATTTTAGCGGGGTCCGAAGACCCTATACATCGCGCATCACCCGTGGTACCGCTTTTAAGCCTTCGGTGAGGCCTCGGAACCAGGGTGCATAGCTCATGGCTAGTGAACACAACATGCACACTGGTCACTGCCATTTTGTTGCCCACACTGCAACGTGACTGGCACGCGATGCCACACGTGAGATTAATACTGGCGATTCGTAGTTGTCATAGTCGTAGACTCAAAGCTGATAAAAGGTATCAAAGAAACAGAGAGGACACTCGGACCGCCGATTAATGTTCGGATGGCGGACGATACGTGAAGGGTCATCACACATTTCGTCACCGTGAAAATCAGAGCAGGAGAGAGCAGTACACATATTGACCTACCAATCCTACCTGAAGCACTCGAGATATTGCTTGAAATTGATTTTTTGATCATAATTGGGGTCAGTTTTTCATGCGGCGGGCACACCATAAAGTTTAACACAGGAACAAATGTGGAAGGCGCGGCCCTGTAACCACGTATATGGTAGCTTCCAAGGAAACGCCGGCAACTAACAACATTATGGATGTAGAGCTGTTCTTGAAAGAGGAGCTAAAGTCTTCGAGAATACACAGGGCGCTCCAACTGTCACGAGTCATGGTATTAACATAATCGACGACCGTCCTAAGCAACGATATATATCACGTAATCCTTCAATGCAAGAAATCATTAACGCAGAAATAGACGAGCTCTTGGATGCATCGATCCATCCCGAAATGCTTACAGCACGTCCATTTTCCTAGTTAAGAAGACAGGGACGTGAAGGCTTTGCGTCGATTACAGACAACTAAATTCCCGCTCCATATCTGACGCGTACCCTCTTCTGAGAATTCACCACCTATTGGATCGCTTGTGAAATGAGGAATACATTGGTAAACTGGATCTCAATAATGGCCGCAAGCAGATAACAATGAAAGACGTGAGCAAGCCATTGACCTCATTTAGGGTACCAGGGTGTGAAAAATTGCACTGGCGTGTTACACCCTTCGGGCTACATTCGGAGCCGGCTACATTTCAACGGGCCTTTGATGGTGTAATAGCTTGAACCTAGCTTGAGCCGCACACATTCGCGTATTTGGACGATATAATCGCAACCAACCTAACTAAAGAGGACCATATTCAACACCTACGAGAAGTATTCATGAGATTGAAGGCGGCGAAGTTGAGAACTAATATTAAAAAATGTGTTTTCTTCCAAAAGAAGACGAAGTATTTAGGCCATTTAATCGACAAGAATGATATGCACGCTGACCCAGAAAAGATTTCGGCGGTAAAGGCTCTTCAGCCACTGAAGAATTTACGCGAATTGAGATACTGTCTGGGCATCTTAGTAACGACTAGCCTAATTGTGATTTCTCGCACCAACTACTAGTTCGTTTTTAACGTCGATTCTCTTTTGTGTTTTTCTCTGCTTTTTCTTGAAAATGATGCGTCGCTACTCAATTTTGCGTGGCAGAGAGGGAAGAAGAAGAAAAACGCAAAACACGTAAGTATTGGTCTTTTTCCATGCATTTCAAACCTTTTTGCGTTTCAACTGTATTGTGTAAGGACTTGACGGACGCAAATGCTGTCAAAATGAAACGCAAACAAAAGGCTTCCGTTTTGCTTTGAAAACTTGAATTGTCGTGCATCTCGCTACTTTTAAAAATGAATCACGAAATAATAAGGTGAGTGTTATCAAATTAATAAATATTAATATTATTTAAAATTTATTAATATAATAAATATTTTATAATTTATTCTAAAATTAAAAAAACTAATCTTTTCTATGTTTATAGCTCCAAAGTTAAAAATGCGAAACAGTTTAGATGTCTGGTGAACGAGCTGAAGAAGCAGCCAGATATGGCGAAGAGGGTTCCTCTTTTTGGGAACACAAGGCAGGAATGGGACAATCAATGGGATTTGATTCGGCACAAATTAAATGCCCTAGGTCCGCCCACACGGAGCACAGCATGACCTAGACTCGCGATTGCAACAACCTCTCGATTAATTCCAGTGCTTTTGACGTTGCTGTTGCCGAAGACTGAATCGCTGTGCTGATGTTCTTCAGCTCGTCCGCTTGCTTCTCCATAGCCACCGTTTGCTTCTCCATCGCCACCGTTTGCCTCCGATACAAGACCATAAATTCGTCCTCTTCTTGGCACCTGTACCGTTTTCTAGGCGGCGATGGAAACATCGGAGAGGCGAGGCATGGCAATGGCGTTGATGGCGAAGGCTCAGCTGAAAAGTCGACACAGGCAGGCTCTTCTATGACACAGGCTGCCACAATAGGGGCGGTTACCGAGGTTGAGACCACATCTGAAGCAACGACTGTTAAATTAGACACCATTTTTGGAAAACCACATCTGCAGCAACGACTGTTATATATATATATATATATATATATATATATATATATATATATATATATATATATATATATATATATATATATATATATATATATATATATATATATATATATATATATATATATATATATATATATATATATATATATATATATATATATATATATATATATATATATATATATATATATATATATATATATATATATATATATATATATATATATATATATATATATATATATATATATATATATATATATATATATATATATATATATATATATATATATATATATATATATATATATATATATATATATATATATATATATATATATATATATATATATATATATATATATATATATATATATATATATATATATATATATATATATATATATATATATAT
>OZ016504.1:9395056-9441928 GCA_963966595.1 Physocephala rufipes | reverse complement strand
TGTCTGTCTGTCTGTCTGTCTGTCTGTCTGTCTGTCTGTCTGTCTGTCTGTCTGTCTGTCTGTCTGTCTGTCTGTCTGTCTGTCTGTCTGTCTGTCTGTCTGTCTGTCTGTCTGTCTGTCTGTCTGTCTGTCTGTCTGTCTGTCTGTCTGTCTGTCTGTCTGTCTGTCTGTCTGTCTGTCTGTCTGTCTGTCTGTCTGTCTGTCTGTCTGTCTGTCTGTCTGTCTGTCTGTCTGTCTGTCTGTCTGTCTGTCTGTCTGTCTGTCTGTCTGTCTGTCTGTCTGTCTGTCTGTCTGTCTGTCTGTCTGTCTGTCTGTCTGTCTGTCTGTCTGTCTGTCTGTCTGTCTGTCTGTCTGTCTGTCTGTCTGTCTGTCTGTCTGTCTGTCTGTCTGTCTGTCTGTCTGTCTGTCTGTCTGTCTGTCTGTCTGTCTGTCTGTCTGTCTGTCTGTCTGTCTGTCTGTCTGTCTGTCTGTCTGTCTGTCTGTCTGTCTGTCTGTCTGTCTGTCTGTCTGTCTGTCTGTCTGTCTGTCTGTCTGTCTGTCTGTCTGTCTGTCTGTCTGTCTGTCTGTCTGTCTGTCTGTCTGTCTGTCTGTCTGTCTGTCTGTCTGTCTGTCTGTCTGTCTGTCTGTCTGTCTGTCTGTCTGTCTGTCTGTCTGTCTGTCTGTCTGTCTGTCTGTCTGTCTGTCTGTCTGTCTGTCTGTCTGTCTGTCTGTCTGTCTGTCTGTCTGTCTGTCTGTCTGTCTGTCTGTCTGTCTGTCTGTCTGTCTGTCTGTCTGTCTGTCTGTCTGTCTGTCTGTCTGTCTGTCTGTCTGTCTGTCTGTCTGTCTGTCTGTCTGTCTGTCTGTCTGTCTGTCTGTCTGTCTGTCTGTCTGTCTGTCTGTCTGTCTGTCTGTCTGTCTGTCTGTCTGTCTGTCTGTCTGTCTGTCTGTCTGTCTGTCTGTCTGTCTGTCTGTCTGTCTGTCTGTCTGTCTGTCTGTCTGTCTGTCTGTCTGTCTGTCTGTCTGTCTGTCTGTCTGTCTGTCTGTCTGTCTGTCTGTCTGTCTGTCTGTCTGTCTGTCTGTCTGTCTGTCTGTCTGTCTGTCTGTCTGTCTGTCTGTCTGTCTGTCTGTCTGTCTGTCTGTCTGTCTGTCTGTCTGTCTGTCTGTCTGTCTGTCTGTCTGTCTGTCTGTCTGTCTGTCTGTCTGTCTGTCTGTCTGTCTGTCTGTCTGTCTGTCTGTCTGTCTGTCTGTCTGTCTGTCTGTCTGTCTGTCTGTCTGTCTGTCTGTCTGTCTGTCTGTCTGTCTGTCTGTCTGTCTGTCTGTCTGTCTGTCTGTCTGTCTGTCTGTCTGTCTGTCTGTCTGTCTGTCTGTCTGTCTGTCTGTCTGTCTGTCTGTCTGTCTGTCTGTCTGTCTGTCTGTCTGTCTGTCTGTCTGTCTGTCTGTCTGTCTGTCTGTCTGTCTGTCTGTCTGTCTGTCTGTCTGTCTGTCTGTCTGTCTGTCTGTCTGTCTGTCTGTCTGTCTGTCTGTCTGTCTGTCTGTCTGTCTGTCTGTCTGTCTGTCTGTCTGTCTGTCTGTCTGTCTGTCTGTCTGTCTGTCTGTCTGTCTGTCTGTCTGTCTGTCTGTCTGTCTGTCTGTCTGTCTGTCTGTCTGTCTGTCTGTCTGTCTGTCTGTCTGTCTGTCTGTCTGTCTGTCTGTCTGTCTGTCTGTCTGTCTGTCTGTCTGTCTGTCTGTCTGTCTGTCTGTCTGTCTGTCTGTCTGTCTGTCTGTCTGTCTGTCTGTCTGTCTGTCTGTCTGTCTGTCTGTCTGTCTGTCTGTCTGTCTGTCTGTCTGTCTGTCTGTCTGTCTGTCTGTCTGTCTGTCTGTCTGTCTGTCTGTCTGTCTGTCGTCTGTCTGTCTGTCTGTCTGTCTGTCTGTCTGTCTGTCTGTCGTCTGTCTGTCTGTCTGTCTGTCTGTCTGTCTGTCTGTCTGTCTGTCTGTCTGTCTGTCTGTCTGTCTGTCTGTCTGTCTGTCTGTCTGTCTGTCTGTCTGTCTGTCTGTCTGTCTGTCTGTCTGTCTGTCTGTCTGTCTGTCTGTCTGTCTGTCTGTCTGTCTGTCTGTCTGTCTGTCTGTCTGTCTGTCTGTCTGTCTGTCTGTCTGTCTGTCTGTCTGTCTGTCTGTCTGTCTGTCTGTCTGTCTGTCTGTCTGTCTGTCTGTCTGTCTGTCTGTCTGTCTGTCTGTCTGTCTGTCTGTCTGTCTGTCTGTCTGTCTGTCTGTCTGTCTGTCTGTCTGTCTGTCTGTCTGTCTGTCTGTCTGTCTGTCTGTCTGTCTGTCTGTCTGTCTGTCTGTCTGTCTGTCTGTCTGTCTGTCTGTCTGTCTGTCTGTCTGTCTGTCTGTCTGTCTGTCTGTCTGTCTGTCTGTCTGTCTGTCTGTCTGTCTGTCTGTCTGTCTGTCTGTCTGTCTGTCTGTCTGTCTGTCTGTCTGTCTGTCTGTCTGTCTGTCTGTCTGTCTGTCTGTCTGTCTGTCTGTCTGTCTGTCTGTCTGTCTGTCTGTCTGTCTGTCTGTCTGTCTGTCTGTCTGTCTGTCTGTCTGTCTGTCTGTCTGTCTGTCTGTCTGTCTGTCTGTCTGTCTGTCTGTCTGTCTGTCTGTCTGTCTGTCTGTCTGTCTGTCTGTCTGTCTGTCTGTCTGTCTGTCTGTCTGTCTGTCTGTCTGTCTGTCTGTCTGTCTGTCTGTCTGTCTGTCTGTCTGTCTGTCTGTCTGTCTGTCTGTCTGTCTGTCTGTCTGTCTGTCTGTCTGTCTGTCTGTCTGTCTGTCTGTCTGTCTGTCTGTCTGTCTGTCTGTCTGTCTGTCTGTCTGTCTGTCTGTCTGTCTGTCTGTCTGTCTGTCTGTCTGTCTGTCTGTCTGTCTGTCTGTCTGTCTGTCTGTCTGTCTGTCTGTCTGTCTGTCTGTCTGTCTGTCTGTCTGTCTGTCTGTCTGTCTGTCTGTCTGTCTGTCTGTCTGTCTGTCTGTCTGTCTGTCTGTCTGTCTGTCTGTCTGTCTGTCTGTCTGTCTGTCTGTCTGTCTGTCTGTCTGTCTGTCTGTCTGTCTGTCTGTCTGTCTGTCTGTCTGTCTGTCTGTCTGTCTGTCTGTCTGTCTGTCTGTCTGTCTGTCTGTCTGTCTGTCTGTCTGTCTGTCTGTCTGTCTGTCTGTCTGTCTGTCTGTCTGTCTGTCTGTCTGTCTGTCTGTCTGTCTGTCTGTCTGTCTGTCTGTCTGTCTGTCTGTCTGTCTGTCTGTCTGTCTGTCTGTCTGTCTGTCTGTCTGTCTGTCTGTCTGTCTGTCTGTCTGTCTGTCTGTCTGTCTGTCTGTCTGTCTGTCTGTCTGTCTGTCTGTCTGTCTGTCTGTCTGTCTGTCTGTCTGTCTGTCTGTCTGTCTGTCTGTCTGTCTGTCTGTCTGTCTGTCTGTCTGTCTGTCTGTCTGTCTGTCTGTCTGTCTGTCTGTCTGTCTGTCTGTCTGTCTGTCTGTCTGTCTGTCTGTCTGTCTGTCTGTCTGTCTGTCTGTCTGTCTGTCTGTCTGTCTGTCTGTCTGTCTGTCTGTCTGTCTGTCTGTCTGTCTGTCTGTCTGTCTGTCTGTCTGTCTGTCTGTCTGTCTGTCTGTCTGTCTGTCTGTCTGTCTGTCTGTCTGTCTGTCTGTCTGTCTGTCTGTCTGTCTGTCTGTCTGTCTGTCTGTCTGTCTGTCTGTCTGTCTGTCTGTCTGTCTGTCTGTCTGTCTGTCTGTCTGTCTGTCTGTCTGTCTGTCTGTCTGTCTGTCTGTCTGTCTGTCTGTCTGTCTGTCTGTCTGTCTGTCTGTCTGTCTGTCTGTCTGTCTGTCTGTCTGTCTGTCTGTCTGTCTGTCTGTCTGTCTGTCTGTCTGTCTGTCTGTCTGTCTGTCTGTCTGTCTGTCTGTCTGTCTGTCTGTCTGTCTGTCTGTCTGTCTGTCTGTCTGTCTGTCTGTCTGTCTGTCTGTCTGTCTGTCTGTCTGTCTGTCTGTCTGTCTGTCTGTCTGTCTGTCTGTCTGTCTGTCTGTCTGTCTGTCTGTCTGTCTGTCTGTCTGTCTGTCTGTCTGTCTGTCTGTCTGTCTGTCTGTCTGTCTGTCTGTCTGTCTGTCTGTCTGTCTGTCTGTCTGTCTGTCTGTCTGTCTGTCTGTCTGTCTGTCTGTCTGTCTGTCTGTCTGTCTGTCTGTCTGTCTGTCTGTCTGTCTGTCTGTCTGTCTGTCTGTCTGTCTGTCTGTCTGTCTGTCTGTCTGTCTGTCTGTCTGTCTGTCTGTCTGTCTGTCTGTCTGTCTGTCTGTCTGTCTGTCTGTCTGTCTGTCTGTCTGTCTGTCTGTCTGTCTGTCTGTCTGTCTGTCTGTCTGTCTGTCTGTCTGTCTGTCTGTCTGTCTGTCTGTCTGTCTGTCTGTCTGTCTGTCTGTCTGTCTGTCTGTCTGTCTGTCTGTCTGTCTGTCTGTCTGTCTGTCTGTCTGTCTGTCTGTCTGTCTGTCTGTCTGTCTGTCTGTCTGTCTGTCTGTCTGTCTGTCTGTCTGTCTGTCTGTCTGTCTGTCTGTCTGTCTGTCTGTCTGTCTGTCTGTCTGTCTGTCTGTCTGTCTGTCTGTCTGTCTGTCTGTCTGTCTGTCTGTCTGTCTGTCTGTCTGTCTGTCTGTCTGTCTGTCTGTCTGTCTGTCTGTCTGTCTGTCTGTCTGTCTGTCTGTCTGTCTGTCTGTCTGTCTGTCTGTCTGTCTGTCTGTCTGTCTGTCTGTCTGTCTGTCTGTCTGTCTGTCTGTCTGTCTGTCTGTCTGTCTGTCTGTCTGTCTGTCTGTCTGTCTGTCTGTCTGTCTGTCTGTCTGTCTGTCTGTCTGTCTGTCTGTCTGTCTGTCTGTCTGTCTGTCTGTCTGTCTGTCTGTCTGTCTGTCTGTCTGTCTGTCTGTCTGTCTGTCTGTCTGTCTGTCTGTCTGTCTGTCTGTCTGTCTGTCTGTCTGTCTGTCTGTCTGTCTGTCTGTCTGTCTGTCTGTCTGTCTGTCTGTCTGTCTGTCTGTCTGTCTGTCTGTCTGTCTGTCTGTCTGTCTGTCTGTCTGTCTGTCTGTCTGTCTGTCTGTCTGTCTGTCTGTCTGTCTGTCTGTCTGTCTGTCTGTCTGTCTGTCTGTCTGTCTGTCTGTCTGTCTGTCTGTCTGTCTGTCTGTCTGTCTGTCTGTCTGTCTGTCTGTCTGTCTGTCTGTCTGTCTGTCTGTCTGTCTGTCTGTCTGTCTGTCTGTCTGTCTGTCTGTCTGTCTGTCTGTCTGTCTGTCTGTCTGTCTGTCTGTCTGTCTGTCTGTCTGTCTGTCTGTCTGTCTGTCTGTCTGTCTGTCTGTCTGTCTGTCTGTCTGTCTGTCTGTCTGTCTGTCTGTCTGTCTGTCTGTCTGTCTGTCTGTCTGTCTGTCTGTCTGTCTGTCTGTCTGTCTGTCTGTCTGTCTGTCTGTCTGTCTGTCTGTCTGTCTGTCTGTCTGTCTGTCTGTCTGTCTGTCTGTCTGTCTGTCTGTCTGTCTGTCTGTCTGTCTGTCTGTCTGTCTGTCTGTCTGTCTGTCTGTCTGTCTGTCTGTCTGTCTGTCTGTCTGTCTGTCTGTCTGTCTGTCTGTCTGTCTGTCTGTCTGTCTGTCTGTCTGTCTGTCTGTCTGTCTGTCTGTCTGTCTGTCTGTCTGTCTGTCTGTCTGTCTGTCTGTCTGTCTGTCTGTCTGTCTGTCTGTCTGTCTGTCTGTCTGTCTGTCTGTCTGTCTGTCTGTCTGTCTGTCTGTCTGTCTGTCTGTCTGTCTGTCTGTCTGTCTGTCTGTCTGTCTGTCTGTCTGTCTGTCTGTCTGTCTGTCTGTCTGTCTGTCTGTCTGTCTGTCTGTCTGTCTGTCTGTCTGTCTGTCTGTCTGTCTGTCTGTCTGTCTGTCTGTCTGTCTGTCTGTCTGTCTGTCTGTCTGTCTGTCTGTCTGTCTGTCTGTCTGTCTGTCTGTCTGTCTGTCTGTCTGTCTGTCTGTCTGTCTGTCTGTCTGTCTGTCTGTCTGTCTGTCTGTCTGTCTGTCTGTCTGTCTGTCTGTCTGTCTGTCTGTCTGTCTGTCTGTCTGTCTGTCTGTCTGTCTGTCTGTCTGTCTGTCTGTCTGTCTGTCTGTCTGTCTGTCTGTCTGTCTGTCTGTCTGTCTGTCTGTCTGTCTGTCTGTCTGTCTGTCTGTCTGTCTGTCTGTCTGTCTGTCTGTCTGTCTGTCTGTCTGTCTGTCTGTCTGTCTGTCTGTCTGTCTGTCTGTCTGTCTGTCTGTCTGTCTGTCTGTCTGTCTGTCTGTCTGTCTGTCTGTCTGTCTGTCTGTCTGTCTGTCTGTCTGTCTGTCTGTCTGTCTGTCTGTCTGTCTGTCTGTCTGTCTGTCTGTCTGTCTGTCTGTCTGTCTGTCTGTCTGTCTGTCTGTCTGTCTGTCTGTCTGTCTGTCTGTCTGTCTGTCTGTCTGTCTGTCTGTCTGTCTGTCTGTCTGTCTGTCTGTCTGTCTGTCTGTCTGTCTGTCTGTCTGTCTGTCTGTCTGTCTGTCTGTCTGTCTGTCTGTCTGTCTGTCTGTCTGTCTGTCTGTCTGTCTGTCTGTCTGTCTGTCTGTCTGTCTGTCTGTCTGTCTGTCTGTCTGTCTGTCTGTCTGTCTGTCTGTCTGTCTGTCTGTCTGTCTGTCTGTCTGTCTGTCTGTCTGTCTGTCTGTCTGTCTGTCTGTCTGTCTGTCTGTCTGTCTGTCTGTCTGTCTGTCTGTCTGTCTGTCTGTCTGTCTGTCTGTCTGTCTGTCTGTCTGTCTGTCTGTCTGTCTGTCTGTCTGTCTGTCTGTCTGTCTGTCTGTCTGTCTGTCTGTCTGTCTGTCTGTCTGTCTGTCTGTCTGTCTGTCTGTCTGTCTGTCTGTCTGTCTGTCTGTCTGTCTGTCTGTCTGTCTGTCTGTCTGTCTGTCTGTCTGTCTGTCTGTCTGTCTGTCTGTCTGTCTGTCTGTCTGTCTGTCTGTCTGTCTGTCTGTCTGTCTGTCTGTCTGTCTGTCTGTCTGTCTGTCTGTCTGTCTGTCTGTCTGTCTGTCTGTCTGTCTGTCTGTCTGTCTGTCTGTCTGTCTGTCTGTCTGTCTGTCTGTCTGTCTGTCTGTCTGTCTGTCTGTCTGTCTGTCTGTCTGTCTGTCTGTCTGTCTGTCTGTCTGTCTGTCTGTCTGTCTGTCTGTCTGTCTGTCTGTCTGTCTGTCTGTCTGTCTGTCTGTCTGTCTGTCTGTCTGTCTGTCTGTCTGTCTGTCTGTCTGTCTGTCTGTCTGTCTGTCTGTCTGTCTGTCTGTCTGTCTGTCTGTCTGTCTGTCTGTCTGTCTGTCTGTCTGTCTGTCTGTCTGTCTGTCTGTCTGTCTGTCTGTCTGTCTGTCTGTCTGTCTGTCTGTCTGTCTGTCTGTCTGTCTGTCTGTCTGTCTGTCTGTCTGTCTGTCTGTCTGTCTGTCTGTCTGTCTGTCTGTCTGTCTGTCTGTCTGTCTGTCTGTCTGTCTGTCTGTCTGTCTGTCTGTCTGTCTGTCTGTCTGTCTGTCTGTCTGTCTGTCTGTCTGTCTGTCTGTCTGTCTGTCTGTCTGTCTGTCTGTCTGTCTGTCTGTCTGTCTGTCTGTCTGTCTGTCTGTCTGTCTGTCTGTCTGTCTGTCTGTCTGTCTGTCTGTCTGTCTGTCTGTCTGTCTGTCTGTCTGTCTGTCTGTCTGTCTGTCTGTCTGTCTGTCTGTCTGTCTGTCTGTCTGTCTGTCTGTCTGTCTGTCTGTCTGTCTGTCTGTCTGTCTGTCTGTCTGTCTGTCTGTCTGTCTGTCTGTCTGTCTGTCTGTCTGTCTGTCTGTCTGTCTGTCTGTCTGTCTGTCTGTCTGTCTGTCTGTCTGTCTGTCTGTCTGTCTGTCTGTCTGTCTGTCTGTCTGTCTGTCTGTCTGTCTGTCTGTCTGTCTGTCTGTCTGTCTGTCTGTCTGTCTGTCTGTCTGTCTGTCTGTCTGTCTGTCTGTCTGTCTGTCTGTCTGTCTGTCTGTCTGTCTGTCTGTCTGTCTGTCTGTCTGTCTGTCTGTCTGTCTGTCTGTCTGTCTGTCTGTCTGTCTGTCTGTCTGTCTGTCTGTCTGTCTGTCTGTCTGTCTGTCTGTCTGTCTGTCTGTCTGTCTGTCTGTCTGTCTGTCTGTCTGTCTGTCTGTCTGTCTGTCTGTCTGTCTGTCTGTCTGTCTGTCTGTCTGTCTGTCTGTCTGTCTGTCTGTCTGTCTGTCTGTCTGTCTGTCTGTCTGTCT
The DNA here is from genome assembly GCA_963966595.1 of Physocephala rufipes. Classification (NCBI taxonomy): domain Eukaryota; kingdom Metazoa; phylum Arthropoda; class Insecta; order Diptera; family Conopidae; genus Physocephala; species Physocephala rufipes. Next base: position 9,433,741 of record OZ016504.1, on the reverse strand, counting down.
GTCTGTCTGTCTGTCTGTCTGTCTGTCTGTCTGTCTGTCTGTCTGTCTGTCTGTCTGTCTGTCTGTCTGTCTGTCTGTCTGTCTGTCTGTCTGTCTGTCTGTCTGTCTGTCTGTCTGTCTGTCTGTCTGTCTGTCTGTCTGTCTGTCTGTCTGTCTGTCTGTCTGTCTGTCTGTCTGTCTGTCTGTCTGTCTGTCTGTCTGTCTGTCTGTCTGTCTGTCTGTCTGTCTGTCTGTCTGTCTGTCTGTCTGTCTGTCTGTCTGTCTGTCTGTCTGTCTGTCTGTCTGTCTGTCTGTCTGTCTGTCTGTCTGTCTGTCTGTCTGTCTGTCTGTCTGTCTGTCTGTCTGTCTGTCTGTCTGTCTGTCTGTCTGTCTGTCTGTCTGTCTGTCTGTCTGTCTGTCTGTCTGTCTGTCTGTCTGTCTGTCTGTCTGTCTGTCTGTCTGTCTGTCTGTCTGTCTGTCTGTCTGTCTGTCTGTCTGTCTGTCTGTCTGTCTGTCTGTCTGTCTGTCTGTCTGTCTGTCTGTCTGTCTGTCTGTCTGTCTGTCTGTCTGTCTGTCTGTCTGTCTGTCTGTCTGTCTGTCTGTCTGTCTGTCTGTCTGTCTGTCTGTCTGTCTGTCTGTCTGTCTGTCTGTCTGTCTGTCTGTCTGTCTGTCTGTCTGTCTGTCTGTCTGTCTGTCTGTCTGTCTGTCTGTCTGTCTGTCTGTCTGTCTGTCTGTCTGTCTGTCTGTCTGTCTGTCTGTCTGTCTGTCTGTCTGTCTGTCTGTCTGTCTGTCTGTCTGTCTGTCTGTCTGTCTGTCTGTCTGTCTGTCTGTCTGTCTGTCTGTCTGTCTGTCTGTCTGTCTGTCTGTCTGTCTGTCTGTCTGTCTGTCTGTCTGTCTGTCTGTCTGTCTGTCTGTCTGTCTGTCTGTCTGTCTGTCTGTCTGTCTGTCTGTCTGTCTGTCTGTCTGTCTGTCTGTCTGTCTGTCTGTCTGTCTGTCTGTCTGTCTGTCTGTCTGTCTGTCTGTCTGTCTGTCTGTCTGTCTGTCTGTCTGTCTGTCTGTCTGTCTGTCTGTCTGTCTGTCTGTCTGTCTGTCTGTCTGTCTGTCTGTCTGTCTGTCTGTCTGTCTGTCTGTCTGTCTGTCTGTCTGTCTGTCTGTCTGTCTGTCTGTCTGTCTGTCTGTCTGTCTGTCTGTCTGTCTGTCTGTCTGTCTGTCTGTCTGTCTGTCTGTCTGTCTGTCTGTCTGTCTGTCTGTCTGTCTGTCTGTCTGTCTGTCTGTCTGTCTGTCTGTCTGTCTGTCTGTCTGTCTGTCTGTCTGTCTGTCTGTCTGTCTGTCTGTCTGTCTGTCTGTCTGTCTGTCTGTCTGTCTGTCTGTCTGTCTGTCTGTCTGTCTGTCTGTCTGTCTGTCTGTCTGTCTGTCTGTCTGTCTGTCTGTCTGTCTGTCTGTCTGTCTGTCTGTCTGTCTGTCTGTCTGTCTGTCTGTCTGTCTGTCTGTCTGTCTGTCTGTCTGTCTGTCTGTCTGTCTGTCTGTCTGTCTGTCTGTCTGTCTGTCTGTCTGTCTGTCTGTCTGTCTGTCTGTCTGTCTGTCTGTCTGTCTGTCTGTCTGTCTGTCTGTCTGTCTGTCTGTCTGTCTGTCTGTCTGTCTGTCTGTCTGTCTGTCTGTCTGTCTGTCTGTCTGTCTGTCTGTCTGTCTGTCTGTCTGTCTGTCTGTCTGTCTGTCTGTCTGTCTGTCTGTCTGTCTGTCTGTCTGTCTGTCTGTCTGTCTGTCTGTCTGTCTGTCTGTCTGTCTGTCTGTCTGTCTGTCTGTCTGTCTGTCTGTCTGTCTGTCTGTCTGTCTGTCTGTCTGTCTGTCTGTCTGTCTGTCTGTCTGTCTGTCTGTCTGTCTGTCTGTCTGTCTGTCTGTCTGTCTGTCTGTCTGTCTGTCTGTCTGTCTGTCTGTCTGTCTGTCTGTCTGTCTGTCTGTCTGTCTGTCTGTCTGTCTGTCTGTCTGTCTGTCTGTCTGTCTGTCTGTCTGTCTGTCTGTCTGTCTGTCTGTCTGTCTGTCTGTCTGTCTGTCTGTCTGTCTGTCTGTCTGTCTGTCTGTCTGTCTGTCTGTCTGTCTGTCTGTCTGTCTGTCTGTCTGTCTGTCTGTCTGTCTGTCTGTCTGTCTGTCTGTCTGTCTGTCTGTCTGTCTGTCTGTCTGTCTGTCTGTCTGTCTGTCTGTCTGTCTGTCTGTCTGTCTGTCTGTCTGTCTGTCTGTCTGTCTGTCTGTCTGTCTGTCTGTCTGTCTGTCTGTCTGTCTGTCTGTCTGTCTGTCTGTCTGTCTGTCTGTCTGTCTGTCTGTCTGTCTGTCTGTCTGTCTGTCTGTCTGTCTGTCTGTCTGTCTGTCTGTCTGTCTGTCTGTCTGTCTGTCTGTCTGTCTGTCTGTCTGTCTGTCTGTCTGTCTGTCTGTCTGTCTGTCTGTCTGTCTGTCTGTCTGTCTGTCTGTCTGTCTGTCTGTCTGTCTGTCTGTCTGTCTGTCTGTCTGTCTGTCTGTCTGTCTGTCTGTCTGTCTGTCTGTCTGTCTGTCTGTCTGTCTGTCTGTCTGTCTGTCTGTCTGTCTGTCTGTCTGTCTGTCTGTCTGTCTGTCTGTCTGTCTGTCTGTCTGTCTGTCTGTCTGTCTGTCTGTCTGTCTGTCTGTCTGTCTGTCTGTCTGTCTGTCTGTCTGTCTGTCTGTCTGTCTGTCTGTCTGTCTGTCTGTCTGTCTGTCTGTCTGTCTGTCTGTCTGTCTGTCTGTCTGTCTGTCTGTCTGTCTGTCTGTCTGTCTGTCTGTCTGTCTGTCTGTCTGTCTGTCTGTCTGTCTGTCTGTCTGTCTGTCTGTCTGTCTGTCTGTCTGTCTGTCTGTCTGTCTGTCTGTCTGTCTGTCTGTCTGTCTGTCTGTCTGTCTGTCTGTCTGTCTGTCTGTCTGTCTGTCTGTCTGTCTGTCTGTCTGTCTGTCTGTCTGTCTGTCTGTCTGTCTGTCTGTCTGTCTGTCTGTCTGTCTGTCTGTCTGTCTGTCTGTCTGTCTGTCTGTCTGTCTGTCTGTCTGTCTGTCTGTCTGTCTGTCTGTCTGTCTGTCTGTCTGTCTGTCTGTCTGTCTGTCTGTCTGTCTGTCTGTCTGTCTGTCTGTCTGTCTGTCTGTCTGTCTGTCTGTCTGTCTGTCTGTCTGTCTGTCTGTCTGTCTGTCTGTCTGTCTGTCTGTCTGTCTGTCTGTCTGTCTGTCTGTCTGTCTGTCTGTCTGTCTGTCTGTCTGTCTGTCTGTCTGTCTGTCTGTCTGTCTGTCTGTCTGTCTGTCTGTCTGTCTGTCTGTCTGTCTGTCTGTCTGTCTGTCTGTCTGTCTGTCTGTCTGTCTGTCTGTCTGTCTGTCTGTCTGTCTGTCTGTCTGTCTGTCTGTCTGTCTGTCTGTCTGTCTGTCTGTCTGTCTGTCTGTCTGTCTGTCTGTCTGTCTGTCTGTCTGTCTGTCTGTCTGTCTGTCTGTCTGTCTGTCTGTCTGTCTGTCTGTCTGTCTGTCTGTCTGTCTGTCTGTCTGTCTGTCTGTCTGTCTGTCTGTCTGTCTGTCTGTCTGTCTGTCTGTCTGTCTGTCTGTCTGTCTGTCTGTCTGTCTGTCTGTCTGTCTGTCTGTCTGTCTGTCTGTCTGTCTGTCTGTCTGTCTGTCTGTCTGTCTGTCTGTCTGTCTGTCTGTCTGTCTGTCTGTCTGTCTGTCTGTCTGTCTGTCTGTCTGTCTGTCTGTCTGTCTGTCTGTCTGTCTGTCTGTCTGTCTGTCTGTCTGTCTGTCTGTCTGTCTGTCTGTCTGTCTGTCTGTCTGTCTGTCTGTCTGTCTGTCTGTCTGTCTGTCTGTCTGTCTGTCTGTCTGTCTGTCTGTCTGTCTGTCTGTCTGTCTGTCTGTCTGTCTGTCTGTCTGTCTGTCTGTCTGTCTGTCTGTCTGTCTGTCTGTCTGTCTGTCTGTCTGTCTGTCTGTCTGTCTGTCTGTCTGTCTGTCTGTCTGTCTGTCTGTCTGTCTGTCTGTCTGTCTGTCTGTCTGTCTGTCTGTCTGTCTGTCTGTCTGTCTGTCTGTCTGTCTGTCTGTCTGTCTGTCTGTCTGTCTGTCTGTCTGTCTGTCTGTCTGTCTGTCTGTCTGTCTGTCTGTCTGTCTGTCTGTCTGTCTGTCTGTCTGTCTGTCTGTCTGTCTGTCTGTCTGTCTGTCTGTCTGTCTGTCTGTCTGTCTGTCTGTCTGTCTGTCTGTCTGTCTGTCTGTCTGTCTGTCTGTCTGTCTGTCTGTCTGTCTGTCTGTCTGTCTGTCTGTCTGTCTGTCTGTCTGTCTGTCTGTCTGTCTGTCTGTCTGTCTGTCTGTCTGTCTGTCTGTCTGTCTGTCTGTCTGTCTGTCTGTCTGTCTGTCTGTCTGTCTGTCTGTCTGTCTGTCTGTCTGTCTGTCTGTCTGTCTGTCTGTCTGTCTGTCTGTCTGTCTGGCTGTCTGTCTGTCTGTCTGTCTGTCTGTCTGTCTGTCTGTCTGTCTGTCTGTCTGTCTGTCTGTCTGTCTGTCTGTCTGTCTGTCTGTCTGTCTGTCTGTCTGTCTGTCTGTCTGTCTGTCTGTCTGTCTGTCTGTCTGTCTGTCTGTCTGTCTGTCTGTCTGTCTGTCTGTCTGTCTGTCTGTCTGTCTGTCTGTCTGTCTGTCTGTCTGTCTGTCTGTCTGTCTGTCTGTCTGTCTGTCTGTCTGTCTGTCTGTCTGTCTGTCTGTCTGTCTGTCTGTCTGTCTGTCTGTCTGTCTGTCTGTCTGTCTGTCTGTCTGTCTGTCTGTCTGTCTGTCTGTCTGTCTGTCTGTCTGTCTGTCTGTCTGTCTGTCTGTCTGTCTGTCTGTCTGTCTGTCTGTCTGTCTGTCTGTCTGTCTGTCTGTCTGTCTGTCTGTCTGTCTGTCTGTCTGTCTGTCTGTCTGTCTGTCTGTCTGTCTGTCTGTCTGTCTGTCTGTCTGTCTGTCTGTCTGTCTGTCTGTCTGTCTGTCTGTCTGTCTGTCTGTCTGTCTGTCTGTCTGTCTGTCTGTCTGTCTGTCTGTCTGTCTGTCTGTCTGTCTGTCTGTCTGTCTGTCTGTCTGTCTGTCTGTCTGTCTGTCTGTCTGTCTGTCTGTCTGTCTGTCTGTCTGTCTGTCTGTCTGTCTGTCTGTCTGTCTGTCTGTCTGTCTGTCTGTCTGTCTGTCTGTCTGTCTGTCTGTCTGTCTGTCTGTCTGTCTGTCTGTCTGTCTGTCTGTCTGTCTGTCTGTCTGTCTGTCTGTCTGTCTGTCTGTCTGTCTGTCTGTCTGTCTGTCTGTCTGTCTGTCTGTCTGTCTGTCTGTCTGTCTGTCTGTCTGTCTGTCTGTCTGTCTGTCTGTCTGTCTGTCTGTCTGTCTGTCTGTCTGTCTGTCTGTCTGTCTGTCTGTCTGTCTGTCTGTCTGTCTGTCTGTCTGTCTGTCTGTCTGTCTGTCTGTCTGTCTGTCTGTCTGTCTGTCTGTCTGTCTGTCTGTCTGTCTGTCTGTCTGTCTGTCTGTCTGTCTGTCTGTCTGTCTGTCTGTCTGTCTGTCTGTCTGTCTGTCTGTCTGTCTGTCTGTCTGTCTGTCTGTCTGTCTGTCTGTCTGTCTGTCTGTCTGTCTGTCTGTCTGTCTGTCTGTCTGTCTGTCTGTCTGTCTGTCTGTCTGTCTGTCTGTCTGTCTGTCTGTCTGTCTGTCTGTCTGTCTGTCTGTCTGTCTGTCTGTCTGTCTGTCTGTCTGTCTGTCTGTCTGTCTGTCTGTCTGTCTGTCTGTCTGTCTGTCTGTCTGTCTGTCTGTCTGTCTGTCTGTCTGTCTGTCTGTCTGTCTGTCTGTCTGTCTGTCTGTCTGTCTGTCTGTCTGTCTGTCTGTCTGTCTGTCTGTCTGTCTGTCTGTCTGTCTGTCTGTCTGTCTGTCTGTCTGTCTGTCTGTCTGTCTGTCTGTCTGTCTGTCTGTCTGTCTGTCTGTCTGTCTGTCTGTCTGTCTGTCTGTCTGTCTGTCTGTCTGTCTGTCTGTCTGTCTGTCTGTCTGTCTGTCTGTCTGTCTGTCTGTCTGTCTGTCTGTCTGTCTGTCTGTCTGTCTGTCTGTCTGTCTGTCTGTCTGTCTGTCTGTCTGTCTGTCTGTCTGTCTGTCTGTCTGTCTGTCTGTCTGTCTGTCTGTCTGTCTGTCTGTCTGTCTGTCTGTCTGTCTGTCTGTCTGTCTGTCTGTCTGTCTGTCTGTCTGTCTGTCTGTCTGTCTGTCTGTCTGTCTGTCTGTCTGTCTGTCTGTCTGTCTGTCTGTCTGTCTGTCTGTCTGTCTGTCTGTCTGTCTGTCTGTCTGTCTGTCTGTCTGTCTGTCTGTCTGTCTGTCTGTCTGTCTGTCTGTCTGTCTGTCTGTCTGTCTGTCTGTCTGTCTGTCTGTCTGTCTGTCTGTCTGTCTGTCTGTCTGTCTGTCTGTCTGTCTGTCTGTCTGTCTGTCTGTCTGTCTGTCTGTCTGTCTGTCTGTCTGTCTGTCTGTCTGTCTGTCTGTCTGTCTGTCTGTCTGTCTGTCTGTCTGTCTGTCTGTCTGTCTGTCTGTCTGTCTGTCTGTCTGTCTGTCTGTCTGTCTGTCTGTCTGTCTGTCTGTCTGTCTGTCTGTCTGTCTGTCTGTCTGTCTGTCTGTCTGTCTGTCTGTCTGTCTGTCTGTCTGTCTGTCTGTCTGTCTGTCTGTCTGTCTGTCTGTCTGTCTGTCTGTCTGTCTGTCTGTCTGTCTGTCTGTCTGTCTGTCTGTCTGTCTGTCTGTCTGTCTGTCTGTCTGTCTGTCTGTCTGTCTGTCTGTCTGTCTGTCTGTCTGTCTGTCTGTCTGTCTGTCTGTCTGTCTGTCTGTCTGTCTGTCTGTCTGTCTGTCTGTCTGTCTGTCTGTCTGTCTGTCTGTCTGTCTGTCTGTCTGTCTGTCTGTCTGTCTGTCTGTCTGTCTGTCTGTCTGTCTGTCTGTCTGTCTGTCTGTCTGTCTGTCTGTCTGTCTGTCTGTCTGTCTGTCTGTCTGTCTGTCTGTCTGTCTGTCTGTCTGTCTGTCTGTCTGTCTGTCTGTCTGTCTGTCTGTCTGTCTGTCTGTCTGTCTGTCTGTCTGTCTGTCTGTCTGTCTGTCTGTCTGTCTGTCTGTCTGTCTGTCTGTCTGTCTGTCTGTCTGTCTGTCTGTCTGTCTGTCTGTCTGTCTGTCTGTCTGTCTGTCTGTCTGTCTGTCTGTCTGTCTGTCTGTCTGTCTGTCTGTCTGTCTGTCTGTCTGTCTGTCTGTCTGTCTGTCTGTCTGTCTGTCTGTCTGTCTGTCTGTCTGTCTGTCTGTCTGTCTGTCTGTCTGTCTGTCTGTCTGTCTGTCTGTCTGTCTGTCTGTCTGTCTGTCTGTCTGTCTGTCTGTCTGTCTGTCTGTCTGTCTGTCTGTCTGTCTGTCTGTCTGTCTGTCTGTCTGTCTGTCTGTCTGTCTGTCTGTCTGTCTGTCTGTCTGTCTGTCTGTCTGTCTGTCTGTCTGTCTGTCTGTCTGTCTGTCTGTCTGTCTGTCTGTCTGTCTGTCTGTCTGTCTGTCTGTCTGTCTGTCTGTCTGTCTGTCTGTCTGTCTGTCTGTCTGTCTGTCTGTCTGTCTGTCTGTCTGTCTGTCTGTCTGTCTGTCTGTCTGTCTGTCTGTCTGTCTGTCTGTCTGTCTGTCTGTCTGTCTGTCTGTCTGTCTGTCTGTCTGTCTGTCTGTCTGTCTGTCTGTCTGTCTGTCTGTCTGTCTGTCTGTCTGTCTGTCTGTCTGTCTGTCTGTCTGTCTGTCTGTCTGTCTGTCTGTCTGTCTGTCTGTCTGTCTGTCTGTCTGTCTGTCTGTCTGTCTGTCTGTCTGTCTGTCTGTCTGTCTGTCTGTCTGTCTGTCTGTCTGTCTGTCTGTCTGTCTGTCTGTCTGTCTGTCTGTCTGTCTGTCTGTCTGTCTGTCTGTCTGTCTGTCTGTCTGTCTGTCTGTCTGTCTGTCTGTCTGTCTGTCTGTCTGTCTGTCTGTCTGTCTGTCTGTCTGTCTGTCTGTCTGTCTGTCTGTCTGTCTGTCTGTCTGTCTGTCTGTCTGTCTGTCTGTCTGTCTGTCTGTCTGTCTGTCTGTCTGTCTGTCTGTCTGTCTGTCTGTCTGTCTGTCTGTCTGTCTGTCTGTCTGTCTGTCTGTCTGTCTGTCTGTCTGTCTGTCTGTCTGTCTGTCTGTCTGTCTGTCTGTCTGTCTGTCTGTCTGTCTGTCTGTCTGTCTGTCTGTCTGTCTGTCTGTCTGTCTGTCTGTCTGTCTGTCTGTCTGTCTGTCTGTCTGTCTGTCTGTCTGTCTGTCTGTCTGTCTGTCTGTCTGTCTGTCTGTCTGTCTGTCTGTCTGTCTGTCTGTCTGTCTGTCTGTCTGTCTGTCTGTCTGTCTGTCTGTCTGTCTGTCTGTCTGTCTGTCTGTCTGTCTGTCTGTCTGTCTGTCTGTCTGTCTGTCTGTCTGTCTGTCTGTCTGTCTGTCTGTCTGTCTGTCTGTCTGTCTGTCTGTCTGTCTGTCTGTCTGTCTGTCTGTCTGTCTGTCTGTCTGTCTGTCTGTCTGTCTGTCTGTCTGTCTGTCTGTCTGTCTGTCTGTCTGTCTGTCTGTCTGTCTGTCTGTCTGTCTGTCTGTCTGTCTGTCTGTCTGTCTGTCTGTCTGTCTGTCTGTCTGTCTGTCTGTCTGTCTGTCTGTCTGTCTGTCTGTCTGTCTGTCTGTCTGTCTTCTGTCTGTCTGTCTGTCTGTCTTCTGTCTGTCTGTCTGTCTGTCTGTCTGTCTGTCTGTCTGTCTGTCTGTCTGTCTGTCTGTCTGTCTGTCTGTCTGTCTGTCTGTCTGTCTGTCTGTCTGTCTGTCTGTCTGTCTGTCTGTCTGTCTGTCTGTCTGTCTGTCTGTCTGTCTGTCTGTCTGTCTGTCTGTCTGTCTGTCTGTCTGTCTGTCTGTCTGTCTGTCTGTCTGTCTGTCTGTCTGTCTGTCTGTCTGTCTGTCTGTCTGTCTGTCTGTCTGTCTGTCTGTCTGTCTGTCTGTCTGTCTGTCTGTCTGTCTGTCTGTCTGTCTGTCTGTCTGTCTGTCTGTCTGTCTGTCTGTCTGTCTGTCTGTCTGTCTGTCTGTCTGTCTGTCTGTCTGTCTGTCTGTCTGTCTGTCTGTCTGTCTGTCTGTCTGTCTGTCTGTCTGTCTGTCTGTCTGTCTGTCTGTCTGTCTGTCTGTCTGTCTGTCTGTCTGTCTGTCTGTCTGTCTGTCTGTCTGTCTGTCTGTCTGTCTGTCTGTCTGTCTGTCTGTCTGTCTGTCTGTCTGTCTGTCTGTCTGTCTGTCTGTCTGTCTGTCTGTCTGTCTGTCTGTCTGTCTGTCTGTCTGTCTGTCTGTCTGTCTGTCTGTCTGTCTGTCTGTCTGTCTGTCTGTCTGTCTGTCTGTCTGTCTGTCTGTCTGTCTGTCTGTCTGTCTGTCTGTCTGTCTGTCTGTCTGTCTGTCTGTCTGTCTGTCTGTCTGTCTGTCTGTCTGTCTGTCTGTCTGTCTGTCTGTCTGTCTGTCTGTCTGTCTGTCTGTCTGTCTGTCTGTCTGTCTGTCTGTCTGTCTGTCTGTCTGTCTGTCTGTCTGTCTGTCTGTCTGTCTGTCTGTCTGTCTGTCTGTCTGTCTGTCTGTCTGTCTGTCTGTCTGTCTGTCTGTCTGTCTGTCTGTCTGTCTGTCTGTCTGTCTGTCTGTCTGTCTGTCTGTCTGTCTGTCTGTCTGTCTGTCTGTCTGTCTGTCTGTCTGTCTGTCTGTCTGTCTGTCTGTCTGTCTGTCTGTCTGTCTGTCTGTCTGTCTGTCTGTCTGTCTGTCTGTCTGTCTGTCTGTCTGTCTGTCTGTCTGTCTGTCTGTCTGTCTGTCTGTCTGTCTGTCTGTCTGTCTGTCTGTCTGTCTGTCTGTCTGTCTGTCTGTCTGTCTGTCTGTCTGTCTGTCTGTCTGTCTGTCTGTCTGTCTGTCTGTCTGTCTGTCTGTCTGTCTGTCTGTCTGTCTGTCTGTCTGTCTGTCTGTCTGTCTGTCTGTCTGTCTGTCTGTCTGTCTGTCTGTCTGTCTGTCTGTCTGTCTGTCTGTCTGTCTGTCTGTCTGTCTGTCTGTCTGTCTGTCTGTCTGTCTGTCTGTCTGTCTGTCTGTCTGTCTGTCTGTCTGTCTGTCTGTCTGTCTGTCTGTCTGTCTGTCTGTCTGTCTGTCTGTCTGTCTGTCTGTCTGTCTGTCTGTCTGTCTGTCTGTCTGTCTGTCTGTCTGTCTGTCTGTCTGTCTGTCTGTCTGTCTGTCTGTCTGTCTGTCTGTCTGTCTGTCTGTCTGTCTGTCTGTCTGTCTGTCTGTCTGTCTGTCTGTCTGTCTGTCTGTCTGTCTGTCTGTCTGTCTGTCTGTCTGTCTGTCTGTCTGTCTGTCTGTCTGTCTGTCTGTCTGTCTGTCTGTCTGTCTGTCTGTCTGTCTGTCTGTCTGTCTGTCTGTCTGTCTGTCTGTCTGTCTGTCTGTCTGTCTGTCTGTCTGTCTGTCTGTCTGTCTGTCTGTCTGTCTGTCTGTCTGTCTGTCTGTCTGTCTGTCTGTCTGTCTGTCTGTCTGTCTGTCTGTCTGTCTGTCTGTCTGTCTGTCTGTCTGTCTGTCTGTCTGTCTGTCTGTCTGTCTGTCTGTCTGTCTGTCTGTCTGTCTGTCTGTCTGTCTGTCTGTCTGTCTGTCTGTCTGTCTGTCTGTCTGTCTGTCTGTCTGTCTGTCTGTCTGTCTGTCTGTCTGTCTGTCTGTCTGTCTGTCTGTCTGTCTGTCTGTCTGTCTGTCTGTCTGTCTGTCTGTCTGTCTGTCTGTCTGTCTGTCTGTCTGTCTGTCTGTCTGTCTGTCTGTCTGTCTGTCTGTCTGTCTGTCTGTCTGTCTGTCTGTCTGTCTGTCTGTCTGTCTGTCTGTCTGTCTGTCTGTCTGTCTGTCTGTCTGTCTGTCTGTCTGTCTGTCTGTCTGTCTGTCTGTCTGTCTGTCTGTCTGTCTGTCTGTCTGTCTGTCTGTCTGTCTGTCTGTCTGTCTGTCTGTCTGTCTGTCTGTCTGTCTGTCTGTCTGTCTGTCTGTCTGTCTGTCTGTCTGTCTGTCTGTCTGTCTGTCTGTCTGTCTGTCTGTCTGTCTGTCTGTCTGTCTGTCTGTCTGTCTGTCTGTCTGTCTGTCTGTCTGTCTGTCTGTCTGTCTGTCTGTCTGTCTGTCTGTCTGTCTGTCTGTCTGTCTGTCTGTCTGTCTGTCTGTCTGTCTGTCTGTCTGTCTGTCTGTCTGTCTGTCTGTCTGTCTGTCTGTCTGTCTGTCTGTCTGTCTGTCTGTCTGTCTGTCTGTCTGTCTGTCTGTCTGTCTGTCTGTCTGTCTGTCTGTCTGTCTGTCTGTCTGTCTGTCTGTCTGTCTGTCTGTCTGTCTGTCTGTCTGTCTGTCTGTCTGTCTGTCTGTCTGTCTGTCTGTCTGTCTGTCTGTCTGTCTGTCTGTCTGTCTGTCTGTCTGTCTGTCTGTCTGTCTGTCTGTCTGTCTGTCTGTCTGTCTGTCTGTCTGTCTGTCTGTCTGTCTGTCTGTCTGTCTGTCTGTCTGTCTGTCTGTCTGTCTGTCTGTCTGTCTGTCTGTCTGTCTGTCTGTCTGTCTGTCTGTCTGTCTGTCTGTCTGTCTGTCTGTCTGTCTGTCTGTCTGTCTGTCTGTCTGTCTGTCTGTCTGTCTGTCTGTCTGTCTGTCTGTCTGTCTGTCTGTCTGTCTGTCTGTCTGTCTGTCTGTCTGTCTGTCTGTCTGTCTGTCTGTCTGTCTGTCTGTCTGTCTGTCTGTCTGTCTGTCTGTCTGTCTGTCTGTCTGTCTGTCTGTCTGTCTGTCTGTCTGTCTGTCTGTCTGTCTGTCTGTCTGTCTGTCTGTCTGTCTGTCTGTCTGTCTGTCTGTCTGTCTGTCTGTCTGTCTGTCTGTCTGTCTGTCTGTCTGTCTGTCTGTCTGTCTGTCTGTCTGTCTGTCTGTCTGTCTGTCTGTCTGTCTGTCTGTCTGTCTGTCTGTCTGTCTGTCTGTCTGTCTGTCTGTCTGTCTGTCTGTCTGTCTGTCTGTCTGTCTGTCTGTCTGTCTGTCTGTCTGTCTGTCTGTCTGTCTGTCTGTCTGTCTGTCTGTCTGTCTGTCTGTCTGTCTGTCTGTCTGTCTGTCTGTCTGTCTGTCTGTCTGTCTGTCTGTCTGTCTGTCTGTCTGTCTGTCTGTCTGTCTGTCTGTCTGTCTGTCTGTCTGTCTGTCTGTCTGTCTGTCTGTCTGTCTGTCTGTCTGTCTGTCTGTCTGTCTGTCTGTCTGTCTGTCTGTCTGTCTGTCTGTCTGTCTGTCTGTCTGTCTGTCTGTCTGTCTGTCTGTCTGTCTGTCTGTCTGTCTGTCTGTCTGTCTGTCTGTCTGTCTGTCTGTCTGTCTGTCTGTCTGTCTGTCTGTCTGTCTGTCTGTCTGTCTGTCTGTCTGTCTGTCTGTCTGTCTGTCTGTCTGTCTGTCTGTCTGTCTGTCTGTCTGTCTGTCTGTCTGTCTGTCTGTCTGTCTGTCTGTCTGTCTGTCTGTCTGTCTGTCTGTCTGTCTGTCTGTCTGTCTGTCTGTCTGTCTGTCTGTCTGTCTGTCTGTCTGTCTGTCTGTCTGTCTGTCTGTCTGTCTGTCTGTCTGTCTGTCTGTCTGTCTGTCTGTCTGTCTGTCTGTCTGTCTGTCTGTCTGTCTGTCTGTCTGTCTGTCTGTCTGTCTGTCTGTCTGTCTGTCTGTCTGTCTGTCTGTCTGTCTGTCTGTCTGTCTGTCTGTCTGTCTGTCTGTCTGTCTGTCTGTCTGTCTGTCTGTCTGTCTGTCTGTCTGTCTGTCTGTCTGTCTGTCTGTCTGTCTGTCTGTCTGTCTGTCTGTCTGTCTGTCTGTCTGTCTGTCTGTCTGTCTGTCTGTCTGTCTGTCTGTCTGTCTGTCTGTCTGTCTGTCTGTCTGTCTGTCTGTCTGTCTGTCTGTCTGTCTGTCTGTCTGTCTGTCTGTCTGTCTGTCTGTCTGTCTGTCTGTCTGTCTGTCTGTCTGTCTGTCTGTCTGTCTGTCTGTCTGTCTGTCTGTCTGTCTGTCTGTCTGTCTGTCTGTCTGTCTGTCTGTCTGTCTGTCTGTCTGTCTGTCTGTCTGTCTGTCTGTCTGTCTGTCTGTCTGTCTGTCTGTCTGTCTGTCTGTCTGTCTGTCTGTCTGTCTGTCTGTCTGTCTGTCTGTCTGTCTGTCTGTCTGTCTGTCTGTCTGTCTGTCTGTCTGTCTGTCTGTCTGTCTGTCTGTCTGTCTGTCTGTCTGTCTGTCTGTCTGTCTGTCTGTCTGTCTGTCTGTCTGTCTGTCTGTCTGTCTGTCTGTCTGTCTGTCTGTCTGTCTGTCTGTCTGTCTGTCTGTCTGTCTGTCTGTCTGTCTGTCTGTCTGTCTGTCTGTCTGTCTGTCTGTCTGTCTGTCTGTCTGTCTGTCTGTCTGTCTGTCTGTCTGTCTGTCTGTCTGTCTGTCTGTCTGTCTGTCTGTCTGTCTGTCTGTCTGTCTGTCTGTCTGTCTGTCTGTCTGTCTGTCTGTCTGTCTGTCTGTCTGTCTGTCTGTCTGTCTGTCTGTCTGTCTGTCTGTCTGTCTGTCTGTCTGTCTGTCTGTCTGTCTGTCTGTCTGTCTGTCTGTCTGTCTGTCTGTCTGTCTGTCTGTCTGTCTGTCTGTCTGTCTGTCTGTCTGTCTGTCTGTCTGTCTGTCTGTCTGTCTGTCTGTCTGTCTGTCTGTCTGTCTGTCTGTCTGTCTGTCTGTCTGTCTGTCTGTCTGTCTGTCTGTCTGTCTGTCTGTCTGTCTGTCTGTCTGTCTGTCTGTCTGTCTGTCTGTCTGTCTGTCTGTCTGTCTGTCTGTCTGTCTGTCTGTCTGTCTGTCTGTCTGTCTGTCTGTCTGTCTGTCTGTCTGTCTGTCTGTCTGTCTGTCTGTCTGTCTGTCTGTCTGTCTGTCTGTCTGTCTGTCTGTCTGTCTGTCTGTCTGTCTGTCTGTCTGTCTGTCTGTCTGTCTGTCTGTCTGTCTGTCTGTCTGTCTGTCTGTCTGTCTGTCTGTCTGTCTGTCTGTCTGTCTGTCTGTCTGTCTGTCTGTCTGTCTGTCTGTCTGTCTGTCTGTCTGTCTGTCTGTCTGTCTGTCTGTCTGTCTGTCTGTCTGTCTGTCTGTCTGTCTGTCTGTCTGTCTGTCTGTCTGTCTGTCTGTCTGTCTGTCTGTCTGTCTGTCTGTCTGTCTGTCTGTCTGTCTGTCTGTCTGTCTGTCTGTCTGTCTGTCTGTCTGTCTGTCTGTCTGTCTGTCTGTCTGTCTGTCTGTCTGTCTGTCTGTCTGTCTGTCTGTCTGTCTGTCTGTCTGTCTGTCTGTCTGTCTGTCTGTCTGTCTGTCTGTCTGTCTGTCTGTCTGTCTGTCTGTCTGTCTGTCTGTCTGTCTGTCTGTCTGTCTGTCTGTCTGTCTGTCTGTCTGTCTGTCTGTCTGTCTGTCTGTCTGTCTGTCTGTCTGTCTGTCTGTCTGTCTGTCTGTCTGTCTGTCTGTCTGTCTGTCTGTCTGTCTGTCTGTCTGTCTGTCTGTCTGTCTGTCTGTCTGTCTGTCTGTCTGTCTGTCTGTCTGTCTGTCTGTCTGTCTGTCTGTCTGTCTGTCTGTCTGTCTGTCTGTCTGTCTGTCTGTCTGTCTGTCTGTCTGTCTGTCTGTCTGTCTGTCTGTCTGTCTGTCTGTCTGTCTGTCTGTCTGTCTGTCTGTCTGTCTGTCTGTCTGTCTGTCTGTCTGTCTGTCTGTCTGTCTGTCTGTCTGTCTGTCTGTCTGTCTGTCTGTCTGTCTGTCTGTCTGTCTGTCTGTCTGTCTGTCTGTCTGTCTGTCTGTCTGTCTGTCTGTCTGTCTGTCTGTCTGTCTGTCTGTCTGTCTGTCTGTCTGTCTGTCTGTCTGTCTGTCTGTCTGTCTGTCTGTCTGTCTGTCTGTCTGTCTGTCTGTCTGTCTGTCTGTCTGTCTGTCTGTCTGTCTGTCTGTCTGTCTGTCTGTCTGTCTGTCTGTCTGTCTGTCTGTCTGTCTGTCTGTCTGTCTGTCTGTCTGTCTGTCTGTCTGTCTGTCTGTCTGTCTGTCTGTCTGTCTGTCTGTCTGTCTGTCTGTCTGTCTGTCTGTCTGTCTGTCTGTCTGTCTGTCTGTCTGTCTGTCTGTCTGTCTGTCTGTCTGTCTGTCTGTCTGTCTGTCTGTCTGTCTGTCTGTCTGTCTGTCTGTCTGTCTGTCTGTCTGTCTGTCTGTCTGTCTGTCTGTCTGTCTGTCTGTCTGTCTGTCTGTCTGTCTGTCTGTCTGTCTGTCTGTCTGTCTGTCTGTCTGTCTGTCTGTCTGTCTGTCTGTCTGTCTGTCTGTCTGTCTGTCTGTCTGTCTGTCTGTCTGTCTGTCTGTCTGTCTGTCTGTCTGTCTGTCTGTCTGTCTGTCTGTCTGTCTGTCTGTCTGTCTGTCTGTCTGTCTGTCTGTCTGTCTGTCTGTCTGTCTGTCTGTCTGTCTGTCTGTCTGTCTGTCTGTCTGTCTGTCTGTCTGTCTGTCTGTCTGTCTGTCTGTCTGTCTGTCTGTCTGTCTGTCTGTCTGTCTGTCTGTCTGTCTGTCTGTCTGTCTGTCTGTCTGTCTGTCTGTCTGTCTGTCTGTCTGTCTGTCTGTCTGTCTGTCTGTCTGTCTGTCTGTCTGTCTGTCTGTCTGTCTGTCTGTCTGTCTGTCTGTCTGTCTGTCTGTCTGTCTGTCTGTCTGTCTGTCTGTCTGTCTGTCTGTCTGTCTGTCTGTCTGTCTGTCTGTCTGTCTGTCTGTCTGTCTGTCTGTCTGTCTGTCTGTCTGTCTGTCTGTCTGTCTGTCTGTCTGTCTGTCTGTCTGTCTGTCTGTCTGTCTGTCTGTCTGTCTGTCTGTCTGTCTGTCTGTCTGTCTGTCTGTCTGTCTGTCTGTCTGTCTGTCTGTCTGTCTGTCTGTCTGTCTGTCTGTCTGTCTGTCTGTCTGTCTGTCTGTCTGTCTGTCTGTCTGTCTGTCTGTCTGTCTGTCTGTCTGTCTGTCTGTCTGTCTGTCTGTCTGTCTGTCTGTCTGTCTGTCTGTCTGTCTGTCTGTCTGTCTGTCTGTCTGTCTGTCTGTCTGTCTGTCTGTCTGTCTGTCTGTCTGTCTGTCTGTCTGTCTGTCTGTCTGTCTGTCTGTCTGTCTGTCTGTCTGTCTGTCTGTCTGTCTGTCTGTCTGTCTGTCTGTCTGTCTGTCTGTCTGTCTGTCTGTCTGTCTGTCTGTCTGTCTGTCTGTCTGTCTGTCTGTCTGTCTGTCTGTCTGTCTGTCTGTCTGTCTGTCTGTCTGTCTGTCTGTCTGTCTGTCTGTCTGTCTGTCTGTCTGTCTGTCTGTCTGTCTGTCTGTCTGTCTGTCTGTCTGTCTGTCTGTCTGTCTGTCTGTCTGTCTGTCTGTCTGTCTGTCTGTCTGTCTGTCTGTCTGTCTGTCTGTCTGTCTGTCTGTCTGTCTGTCTGTCTGTCTGTCTGTCTGTCTGTCTGTCTGTCTGTCTGTCTGTCTGTCTGTCTGTCTGTCTGTCTGTCTGTCTGTCTGTCTGTCTGTCTGTCTGTCTGTCTGTCTGTCTGTCTGTCTGTCTGTCTGTCTGTCTGTCTGTCTGTCTGTCTGTCTGTCTGTCTGTCTGTCTGTCTGTCTGTCTGTCTGTCTGTCTGTCTGTCTGTCTGTCTGTCTGTCTGTCTGTCTGTCTGTCTGTCTGTCTGTCTGTCTGTCTGTCTGTCTGTCTGTCTGTCTGTCTGTCTGTCTGTCTGTCTGTCTGTCTGTCTGTCTGTCTGTCTGTCTGTCTGTCTGTCTGTCTGTCTGTCTGTCTGTCTGTCTGTCTGTCTGTCTGTCTGTCTGTCTGTCTGTCTGTCTGTCTGTCTGTCTGTCTGTCTGTCTGTCTGTCTGTCTGTCTGTCTGTCTGTCTGTCTGTCTGTCTGTCTGTCTGTCTGTCTGTCTGTCTGTCTGTCTGTCTGTCTGTCTGTCTGTCTGTCTGTCTGTCTGTCTGTCTGTCTGTCTGTCTGTCTGTCTGTCTGTCTGTCTGTCTGTCTGTCTGTCTGTCTGTCTGTCTGTCTGTCTGTCTGTCTGTCTGTCTGTCTGTCTGTCTGTCTGTCTGTCTGTCTGTCTGTCTGTCTGTCTGTCTGTCTGTCTGTCTGTCTGTCTGTCTGTCTGTCTGTCTGTCTGTCTGTCTGTCTGTCTGTCTGTCTGTATGTCTGTTGTCTGTCTGTCTGTCTGTCTGTCTGTCTGTCTGTCTGTCTGTCTGTCTGTCTGTCTGTCTGTCTGTCTGTCTGTCTGTCTGTCTGTCTGTCTGTCTGTCTGTCTGTCTGTCTGTCTGTCTGTCTGTCTGTCTGTCTGTCTGTCTGTCTGTCTGTCTGTCTGTCTGTCTGTCTGTCTGTCTGTCTGTCTGTCTGTCTGTCTGTCTGTCTGTCTGTCTGTCTGTCTGTCTGTCTGTCTGTCTGTCTGTCTGTCTGTCTGTCTGTCTGTCTGTCTGTCTGTCTGTCTGTCTGTCTGTCTGTCTGTCTGTCTGTCTGTCTGTCTGTCTGTCTGTCTGTCTGTCTGTCTGTCTGTCTGTCTGTCTGTCTGTCTGTCTGTCTGTCTGTCTGTCTGTCTGTCTGTCTGTCTGTCTGTCTGTCTGTCTGTCTGTCTGTCTGTCTGTCTGTCTGTCTGTCTGTCTGTCTGTCTGTCTGTCTGTCTGTCTGTCTGTCTGTCTGTCTGTCTGTCTGTCTGTCTGTCTGTCTGTCTGTCTGTCTGTCTGTCTGTCTGTCTGTCTGTCTGTCTGTCTGTCTGTCTGTCTGTCTGTCTGTCTGTCTGTCTGTCTGTCTGTCTGTCTGTCTGTCTGTCTGTCTGTCTGTCTGTCTGTCTGTCTGTCTGTCTGTCTGTCTGTCTGTCTGTCTGTCTGTCTGTCTGTCTGTCTGTCTGTCTGTCTGTCTGTCTGTCTGTCTGTCTGTCTGTCTGTCTGTCTGTCTGTCTGTCTGTCTGTCTGTCTGTCTGTCTGTCTGTCTGTCTGTCTGTCTGTCTGTCTGTCTGTCTGTCTGTCTGTCTGTCTGTCTGTCTGTCTGTCTGTCTGTCTGTCTGTCTGTCTGTCTGTCTGTCTGTCTGTCTGTCTGTCTGTCTGTCTGTCTGTCTGTCTGTCTGTCTGTCTGTCTGTCTGTCTGTCTGTCTGTCTGTCTGTCTGTCTGTCTGTCTGTCTGTCTGTCTGTCTGTCTGTCTGTCTGTCTGTCTGTCTGTCTGTCTGTCTGTCTGTCTGTCTGTCTGTCTGTCTGTCTGTCTGTCTGTCTGTCTGTCTGTCTGTCTGTCTGTCTGTCTGTCTGTCTGTCTGTCTGTCTGTCTGTCTGTCTGTCTGTCTGTCTGTCTGTCTGTCTGTCTGTCTGTCTGTCTGTCTGTCTGTCTGTCTGTCTGTCTGTCTGTCTGTCTGTCTGTCTGTCTGTCTGTCTGTCTGTCTGTCTGTCTGTCTGTCTGTCTGTCTGTCTGTCTGTCTGTCTGTCTGTCTGTCTGTCTGTCTGTCTGTCTGTCTGTCTGTCTGTCTGTCTGTCTGTCTGTCTGTCTGTCTGTCTGTCTGTCTGTCTGTCTGTCTGTCTGTCTGTCTGTCTGTCTGTCTGTCTGTCTGTCTGTCTGTCTGTCTGTCTGTCTGTCTGTCTGTCTGTCTGTCTGTCTGTCTGTCTGTCTGTCTGTCTGTCTGTCTGTCTGTCTGTCTGTCTGTCTGTCTGTCTGTCTGTCTGTCTGTCTGTCTGTCTGTCTGTCTGTCTGTCTGTCTGTCTGTCTGTCTGTCTGTCTGTCTGTCTGTCTGTCTGTCTGTCTGTCTGTCTGTCTGTCTGTCTGTCTGTCTGTCTGTCTGTCTGTCTGTCTGTCTGTCTGTCTGTCTGTCTGTCTGTCTGTCTGTCTGTCTGTCTGTCTGTCTGTCTGTCTGTCTGTCTGTCTGTCTGTCTGTCTGTCTGTCTGTCTGTCTGTCTGTCTGTCTGTCTGTCTGTCTGTCTGTCTGTCTGTCTGTCTGTCTGTCTGTCTGTCTGTCTGTCTGTCTGTCTGTCTGTCTGTCTGTCTGTCTGTCTGTCTGTCTGTCTGTCTGTCTGTCTGTCTGTCTGTCTGTCTGTCTGTCTGTCTGTCTGTCTGTCTGTCTGTCTGTCTGTCTGTCTGTCTGTCTGTCTGTCTGTCTGTCTGTCTGTCTGTCTGTCTGTCTGTCTGTCTGTCTGTCTGTCTGTCTGTCTGTCTGTCTGTCTGTCTGTCTGTCTGTCTGTCTGTCTGTCTGTCTGTCTGTCTGTCTGTCTGTCTGTCTGTCTGTCTGTCTGTCTGTCTGTCTGTCTGTCTGTCTGTCTGTCTGTCTGTCTGTCTGTCTGTCTGTCTGTCTGTCTGTCTGTCTGTCTGTCTGTCTGTCTGTCTGTCTGTCTGTCTGTCTGTCTGTCTGTCTGTCTGTCTGTCTGTCTGTCTGTCTGTCTGTCTGTCTGTCTGTCTGTCTGTCTGTCTGTCTGTCTGTCTGTCTGTCTGTCTGTCTGTCTGTCTGTCTGTCTGTCTGTCTGTCTGTCTGTCTGTCTGTCTGTCTGTCTGTCTGTCTGTCTGTCTGTCTGTCTGTCTGTCTGTCTGTCTGTCTGTCTGTCTGTCTGTCTGTCTGTCTGTCTGTCTGTCTGTCTGTCTGTCTGTCTGTCTGTCTGTCTGTCTGTCTGTCTGTCTGTCTGTCTGTCTGTCTGTCTGTCTGTCTGTCTGTCTGTCTGTCTGTCTGTCTGTCTGTCTGTCTGTCTGTCTGTCTGTCTGTCTGTCTGTCTGTCTGTCTGTCTGTCTGTCTGTCTGTCTGTCTGTCTGTCTGTCTGTCTGTCTGTCTGTCTGTCTGTCTGTCTGTCTGTCTGTCTGTCTGTCTGTCTGTCTGTCTGTCTGTCTGTCTGTCTGTCTGTCTGTCTGTCTGTCTGTCTGTCTGTCTGTCTGTCTGTCTGTCTGTCTGTCTGTCTGTCTGTCTGTCTGTCTGTCTGTCTGTCTGTCTGTCTGTCTGTCTGTCTGTCTGTCTGTCTGTCTGTCTGTCTGTCTGTCTGTCTGTCTGTCTGTCTGTCTGTCTGTCTGTCTGTCTGTCTGTCTGTCTGTCTGTCTGTCTGTCTGTCTGTCTGTCTGTCTGTCTGTCTGTCTGTCTGTCTGTCTGTCTGTCTGTCTGTCTGTCTGTCTGTCTGTCTGTCTGTCTGTCTGTCTGTCTGTCTGTCTGTCTGTCTGTCTGTCTGTCTGTCTGTCTGTCTGTCTGTCTGTCTGTCTGTCTGTCTGTCTGTCTGTCTGTCTGTCTGTCTGTCTGTCTGTCTGTCTGTCTGTCTGTCTGTCTGTCTGTCTGTCTGTCTGTCTGTCTGTCTGTCTGTCTGTCTGTCTGTCTGTCTGTCTGTCTGTCTGTCTGTCTGTCTGTCTGTCTGTCTGTCTGTCTGTCTGTCTGTCTGTCTGTCTGTCTGTCTGTCTGTCTGTCTGTCTGTCTGTCTGTCTGTCTGTCTGTCTGTCTGTCTGTCTGTCTGTCTGTCTGTCTGTCTGTCTGTCTGTCTGTCTGTCTGTCTGTCTGTCTGTCTGTCTGTCTGTCTGTCTGTCTGTCTGTCTGTCTGTCTGTCTGTCTGTCTGTCTGTCTGTCTGTCTGTCTGTCTGTCTGTCTGTCTGTCTGTCTGTCTGTCTGTCTGTCTGTCTGTCTGTCTGTCTGTCTGTCTGTCTGTCTGTCTGTCTGTCTGTCTGTCTGTCTGTCTGTCTGTCTGTCTGTCTGTCTGTCTGTCTGTCTGTCTGTCTGTCTGTCTGTCTGTCTGTCTGTCTGTCTGTCTGTCTGTCTGTCTGTCTGTCTGTCTGTCTGTCTGTCTGTCTGTCTGTCTGTCTGTCTGTCTGTCTGTCTGTCTGTCTGTCTGTCTGTCTGTCTGTCTGTCTGTCTGTCTGTCTGTCTGTCTGTCTGTCTGTCTGTCTGTCTGTCTGTCTGTCTGTCTGTCTGTCTGTCTGTCTGTCTGTCTGTCTGTCTGTCTGTCTGTCTGTCTGTCTGTCTGTCTGTCTGTCTGTCTGTCTGTCTGTCTGTCTGTCTGTCTGTCTGTCTGTCTGTCTGTCTGTCTGTCTGTCTGTCTGTCTGTCTGTCTGTCTGTCTGTCTGTCTGTCTGTCTGTCTGTCTGTCTGTCTGTCTGTCTGTCTGTCTGTCTGTCTGTCTGTCTGTCTGTCTGTCTGTCTGTCTGTCTGTCTGTCTGTCTGTCTGTCTGTCTGTCTGTCTGTCTGTCTGTCTGTCTGTCTGTCTGTCTGTCTGTCTGTCTGTCTGTCTGTCTGTCTGTCTGTCTGTCTGTCTGTCTGTCTGTCTGTCTGTCTGTCTGTCTGTCTGTCTGTCTGTCTGTCTGTCTGTCTGTCTGTCTGTCTGTCTGTCTGTCTGTCTGTCTGTCTGTCTGTCTGTCTGTCTGTCTGTCTGTCTGTCTGTCTGTCTGTCTGTCTGTCTGTCTGTCTGTCTGTCTGTCTGTCTGTCTGTCTGTCTGTCTGTCTGTCTGTCTGTCTGTCTGTCTGTCTGTCTGTCTGTCTGTCTGTCTGTCTGTCTGTCTGTCTGTCTGTCTGTCTGTCTGTCTGTCTGTCTGTCTGTCTGTCTGTCTGTCTGTCTGTCTGTCTGTCTGTCTGTCTGTCTGTCTGTCTGTCTGTCTGTCTGTCTGTCTGTCTGTCTGTCTGTCTGTCTGTCTGTCTGTCTGTCTGTCTGTCTGTCTGTCTGTCTGTCTGTCTGTCTGTCTGTCTGTCTGTCTGTCTGTCTGTCTGTCTGTCTGTCTGTCTGTCTGTCTGTCTGTCTGTCTGTCTGTCTGTCTGTCTGTCTGTCTGTCTGTCTGTCTGTCTGTCTGTCTGTCTGTCTGTCTGTCTGTCTGTCTGTCTGTCTGTCTGTCTGTCTGTCTGTCTGTCTGTCTGTCTGTCTGTCTGTCTGTCTGTCTGTCTGTCTGTCTGTCTGTCTGTCTGTCTGTCTGTCTGTCTGTCTGTCTGTCTGTCTGTCTGTCTGTCTGTCTGTCTGTCTGTCTGTCTGTCTGTCTGTCTGTCTGTCTGTCTGTCTGTCTGTCTGTCTGTCTGTCTGTCTGTCTGTCTGTCTGTCTGTCTGTCTGTCTGTCTGTCTGTCTGTCTGTCTGTCTGTCTGTCTGTCTGTCTGTCTGTCTGTCTGTCTGTCTGTCTGTCTGTCTGTCTGTCTGTCTGTCTGTCTGTCTGTCTGTCTGTCTGTCTGTCTGTCTGTCTGTCTGTCTGTCTGTCTGTCTGTCTGTCTGTCTGTCTGTCTGTCTGTCTGTCTGTCTGTCTGTCTGTCTGTCTGTCTGTCTGTCTGTCTGTCTGTCTGTCTGTCTGTCTGTCTGTCTGTCTGTCTGTCTGTCTGTCTGTCTGTCTGTCTGTCTGTCTGTCTGTCTGTCTGTCTGTCTGTCTGTCTGTCTGTCTGTCTGTCTGTCTGTCTGTCTGTCTGTCTGTCTGTCTGTCTGTCTGTCTGTCTGTCTGTCTGTCTGTCTGTCTGTCTGTCTGTCTGTCTGTCTGTCTGTCTGTCTGTCTGTCTGTCTGTCTGTCTGTCTGTCTGTCTGTCTGTCTGTCTGTCTGTCTGTCTGTCTGTCTGTCTGTCTGTCTGTCTGTCTGTCTGTCTGTCTGTCTGTCTGTCTGTCTGTCTGTCTGTCTGTCTGTCTGTCTGTCTGTCTGTCTGTCTGTCTGTCTGTCTGTCTGTCTGTCTGTCTGTCTGTCTGTCTGTCTGTCTGTCTGTCTGTCTGTCTGTCTGTCTGTCTGTCTGTCTGTCTGTCTGTCTGTCTGTCTGTCTGTCTGTCTGTCTGTCTGTCTGTCTGTCTGTCTGTCTGTCTGTCTGTCTGTCTGTCTGTCTGTCTGTCTGTCTGTCTGTCTGTCTGTCTGTCTGTCTGTCTGTCTGTCTGTCTGTCTGTCTGTCTGTCTGTCTGTCTGTCTGTCTGTCTGTCTGTCTGTCTGTCTGTCTGTCTGTCTGTCTGTCTGTCTGTCTGTCTGTCTGTCTGTCTGTCTGTCTGTCTGTCTGTCTGTCTGTCTGTCTGTCTGTCTGTCTGTCTGTCTGTCTGTCTGTCTGTCTGTCTGTCTGTCTGTCTGTCTGTCTGTCTGTCTGTCTGTCTGTCTGTCTGTCTGTCTGTCTGTCTGTCTGTCTGTCTGTCTGTCTGTCTGTCTGTCTGTCTGTCTGTCTGTCTGTCTGTCTGTCTGTCTGTCTGTCTGTCTGTCTGTCTGTCTGTCTGTCTGTCTGTCTGTCTGTCTGTCTGTCTGTCTGTCTGTCTGTCTGTCTGTCTGTCTGTCTGTCTGTCTGTCTGTCTGTCTGTCTGTCTGTCTGTCTGTCTGTCTGTCTGTCTGTCTGTCTGTCTGTCTGTCTGTCTGTCTGTCTGTCTGTCTGTCTGTCTGTCTGTCTGTCTGTCTGTCTGTCTGTCTGTCTGTCTGTCTGTCTGTCTGTCTGTCTGTCTGTCTGTCTGTCTGTCTGTCTGTCTGTCTGTCTGTCTGTCTGTCTGTCTGTCTGTCTGTCTGTCTGTCTGTCTGTCTGTCTGTCTGTCTGTCTGTCTGTCTGTCTGTCTGTCTGTCTGTCTGTCTGTCTGTCTGTCTGTCTGTCTGTCTGTCTGTCTGTCTGTCTGTCTGTCTGTCTGTCTGTCTGTCTGTCTGTCTGTCTGTCTGTCTGTCTGTCTGTCTGTCTGTCTGTCTGTCTGTCTGTCTGTCTGTCTGTCTGTCTGTCTGTCTGTCTGTCTGTCTGTCTGTCTGTCTGTCTGTCTGTCTGTCTGTCTGTCTGTCTGTCTGTCTGTCTGTCTGTCTGTCTGTCTGTCTGTCTGTCTGTCTGTCTGTCTGTCTGTCTGTCTGTCTGTCTGTCTGTCTGTCTGTCTGTCTGTCTGTCTGTCTGTCTGTCTGTCTGTCTGTCTGTCTGTCTGTCTGTCTGTCTGTCTGTCTGTCTGTCTGTCTGTCTGTCTGTCTGTCTGTCTGTCTGTCTGTCTGTCTGTCTGTCTGTCTGTCTGTCTGTCTGTCTGTCTGTCTGTCTGTCTGTCTGTCTGTCTGTCTGTCTGTCTGTCTGTCTGTCTGTCTGTCTGTCTGTCTGTCTGTCTGTCTGTCTGTCTGTCTGTCTGTCTGTCTGTCTGTCTGTCTGTCTGTCTGTCTGTCTGTCTGTCTGTCTGTCTGTCTGTCTGTCTGTCTGTCTGTCTGTCTGTCTGTCTGTCTGTCTGTCTGTCTGTCTGTCTGTCTGTCTGTCTGTCTGTCTGTCTGTCTGTCTGTCTGTCTGTCTGTCTGTCTGTCTGTCTGTCTGTCTGTCTGTCTGTCTGTCTGTCTGTCTGTCTGTCTGTCTGTCTGTCTGTCTGTCTGTCTGTCTGTCTGTCTGTCTGTCTGTCTGTCTGTCTGTCTGTCTGTCTGTCTGTCTGTCTGTCTGTCTGTCTGTCTGTCTGTCTGTCTGTCTGTCTGTCTGTCTGTCTGTCTGTCTGTCTGTCTGTCTGTCTGTCTGTCTGTCTGTCTGTCTGTCTGTCTGTCTGTCTGTCTGTCTGTCTGTCTGTCTGTCTGTCTGTCTGTCTGTCTGTCTGTCTGTCTGTCTGTCTGTCTGTCTGTCTGTCTGTCTGTCTGTCTGTCTGTCTGTCTGTCTGTCTGTCTGTCTGTCTGTCTGTCTGTCTGTCTGTCTGTCTGTCTGTCTGTCTGTCTGTCTGTCTGTCTGTCTGTCTGTCTGTCTGTCTGTCTGTCTGTCTGTCTGTCTGTCTGTCTGTCTGTCTGTCTGTCTGTCTGTCTGTCTGTCTGTCTGTCTGTCTGTCTGTCTGTCTGTCTGTCTGTCTGTCTGTCTGTCTGTCTGTCTGTCTGTCTGTCTGTCTGTCTGTCTGTCTGTCTGTCTGTCTGTCTGTCTGTCTGTCTGTCTGTCTGTCTGTCTGTCTGTCTGTCTGTCTGTCTGTCTGTCTGTCTGTCTGTCTGTCTGTCTGTCTGTCTGTCTGTCTGTCTGTCTGTCTGTCTGTCTGTCTGTCTGTCTGTCTGTCTGTCTGTCTGTCTGTCTGTCTGTCTGTCTGTCTGTCTGTCTGTCTGTCTGTCTGTCTGTCTGTCTGTCTGTCTGTCTGTCTGTCTGTCTGTCTGTCTGTCTGTCTGTCTGTCTGTCTGTCTGTCTGTCTGTCTGTCTGTCTGTCTGTCTGTCTGTCTGTCTGTCTGTCTGTCTGTCTGTCTGTCTGTCTGTCTGTCTGTCTGTCTGTCTGTCTGTCTGTCTGTCTGTCTGTCTGTCTGTCTGTCTGTCTGTCTGTCTGTCTGTCTGTCTGTCTGTCTGTCTGTCTGTCTGTCTGTCTGTCTGTCTGTCTGTCTGTCTGTCTGTCTGTCTGTCTGTCTGTCTGTCTGTCTGTCTGTCTGTCTGTCTGTCTGTCTGTCTGTCTGTCTGTCTGTCTGTCTGTCTGTCTGTCTGTCTGTCTGTCTGTCTGTCTGTCTGTCTGTCTGTCTGTCTGTCTGTCTGTCTGTCTGTCTGTCTGTCTGTCTGTCTGTCTGTCTGTCTGTCTGTCTGTCTGTCTGTCTGTCTGTCTGTCTGTCTGTCTGTCTGTCTGTCTGTCTGTCTGTCTGTCTGTCTGTCTGTCTGTCTGTCTGTCTGTCTGTCTGTCTGTCTGTCTGTCTGTCTGTCTGTCTGTCTGTCTGTCTGTCTGTCTGTCTGTCTGTCTGTCTGTCTGTCTGTCTGTCTGTCTGTCTGTCTGTCTGTCTGTCTGTCTGTCTGTCTGTCTGTCTGTCTGTCTGTCTGTCTGTCTGTCTGTCTGTCTGTCTGTCTGTCTGTCTGTCTGTCTGTCTGTCTGTCTGTCTGTCTGTCTGTCTGTCTGTCTGTCTGTCTGTCTGTCTGTCTGTCTGTCTGTCTGTCTGTCTGTCTGTCTGTCTGTCTGTCTGTCTGTCTGTCTGTCTGTCTGTCTGTCTGTCTGTCTGTCTGTCTGTCTGTCTGTCTGTCTGTCTGTCTGTCTGTCTGTCTGTCTGTCTGTCTGTCTGTCTGTCTGTCTGTCTGTCTGTCTGTCTGTCTGTCTGTCTGTCTGTCTGTCTGTCTGTCTGTCTGTCTGTCTGTCTGTCTGTCTGTCTGTCTGTCTGTCTGTCTGTCTGTCTGTCTGTCTGTCTGTCTGTCTGTCTGTCTGTCTGTCTGTCTGTCTGTCTGTCTGTCTGTCTGTCTGTCTGTCTGTCTGTCTGTCTGTCTGTCTGTCTGTCTGTCTGTCTGTCTGTCTGTCTGTCTGTCTGTCTGTCTGTCTGTCTGTCTGTCTGTCTGTCTGTCTGTCTGTCTGTCTGTCTGTCTGTCTGTCTGTCTGTCTGTCTGTCTGTCTGTCTGTCTGTCTGTCTGTCTGTCTGTCTGTCTGTCTGTCTGTCTGTCTGTCTGTCTGTCTGTCTGTCTGTCTGTCTGTCTGTCTGTCTGTCTGTCTGTCTGTCTGTCTGTCTGTCTGTCTGTCTGTCTGTCTGTCTGTCTGTCTGTCTGTCTGTCTGTCTGTCTGTCTGTCTGTCTGTCTGTCTGTCTGTCTGTCTGTCTGTCTGTCTGTCTGTCTGTCTGTCTGTCTGTCTGTCTGTCTGTCTGTCTGTCTGTCTGTCTGTCTGTCTGTCTGTCTGTCTGTCTGTCTGTCTGTCTGTCTGTCTGTCTGTCTGTCTGTCTGTCTGTCTGTCTGTCTGTCTGTCTGTCTGTCTGTCTGTCTGTCTGTCTGTCTGTCTGTCTGTCTGTCTGTCTGTCTGTCTGTCTGTCTGTCTGTCTGTCTGTCTGTCTGTCTGTCTGTCTGTCTGTCTGTCTGTCTGTCTGTCTGTCTGTCTGTCTGTCTGTCTGTCTGTCTGTCTGTCTGTCTGTCTGTCTGTCTGTCTGTCTGTCTGTCTGTCTGTCTGTCTGTCTGTCTGTCTGTCTGTCTGTCTGTCTGTCTGTCTGTCTGTCTGTCTGTCTGTCTGTCTGTCTGTCTGTCTGTCTGTCTGTCTGTCTGTCTGTCTGTCTGTCTGTCTGTCTGTCTGTCTGTCTGTCTGTCTGTCTGTCTGTCTGTCTGTCTGTCTGTCTGTCTGTCTGTCTGTCTGTCTGTCTGTCTGTCTGTCTGTCTGTCTGTCTGTCTGTCTGTCTGTCTGTCTGTCTGTCTGTCTGTCTGTCTGTCTGTCTGTCTGTCTGTCTGTCTGTCTGTCTGTCTGTCTGTCTGTCTGTCTGTCTGTCTGTCTGTCTGTCTGTCTGTCTGTCTGTCTGTCTGTCTGTCTGTCTGTCTGTCTGTCTGTCTGTCTGTCTGTCTGTCTGTCTGTCTGTCTGTCTGTCTGTCTGTCTGTCTGTCTGTCTGTCTGTCTGTCTGTCTGTCTGTCTGTCTGTCTGTCTGTCTGTCTGTCTGTCTGTCTGTCTGTCTGTCTGTCTGTCTGTCTGTCTGTCTGTCTGTCTGTCTGTCTGTCTGTCTGTCTGTCTGTCTGTCTGTCTGTCTGTCTGTCTGTCTGTCTGTCTGTCTGTCTGTCTGTCTGTCTGTCTGTCTGTCTGTCTGTCTGTCTGTCTGTCTGTCTGTCTGTCTGTCTGTCTGTCTGTCTGTCTGTCTGTCTGTCTGTCTGTCTGTCTGTCTGTCTGTCTGTCTGTCTGTCTGTCTGTCTGTCTGTCTGTCTGTCTGTCTGTCTGTCTGTCTGTCTGTCTGTCTGTCTGTCTGTCTGTCTGTCTGTCTGTCTGTCTGTCTGTCTGTCTGTCTGTCTGTCTGTCTGTCTGTCTGTCTGTCTGTCTGTCTGTCTGTCTGTCTGTCTGTCTGTCTGTCTGTCTGTCTGTCTGTCTGTCTGTCTGTCTGTCTGTCTGTCTGTCTGTCTGTCTGTCTGTCTGTCTGTCTGTCTGTCTGTCTGTCTGTCTGTCTGTCTGTCTGTCTGTCTGTCTGTCTGTCTGTCTGTCTGTCTGTCTGTCTGTCTGTCTGTCTGTCTGTCTGTCTGTCTGTCTGTCTGTCTGTCTGTCTGTCTGTCTGTCTGTCTGTCTGTCTGTCTGTCTGTCTGTCTGTCTGTCTGTCTGTCTGTCTGTCTGTCTGTCTGTCTGTCTGTCTGTCTGTCTGTCTGTCTGTCTGTCTGTCTGTCTGTCTGTCTGTCTGTCTGTCTGTCTGTCTGTCTGTCTGTCTGTCTGTCTGTCTGTCTGTCTGTCTGTCTGTCTGTCTGTCTGTCTGTCTGTCTGTCTGTCTGTCTGTCTGTCTGTCTGTCTGTCTGTCTGTCTGTCTGTCTGTCTGTCTGTCTGTCTGTCTGTCTGTCTGTCTGTCTGTCTGTCTGTCTGTCTGTCTGTCTGTCTGTCTGTCTGTCTGTCTGTCTGTCTGTCTGTCTGTCTGTCTGTCTGTCTGTCTGTCTGTCTGTCTGTCTGTCTGTCTGTCTGTCTGTCTGTCTGTCTGTCTGTCTGTCTGTCTGTCTGTCTGTCTGTCTGTCTGTCTGTCTGTCTGTCTGTCTGTCTGTCTGTCTGTCTGTCTGTCTGTCTGTCTGTCTGTCTGTCTGTCTGTCTGTCTGTCTGTCTGTCTGTCTGTCTGTCTGTCTGTCTGTCTGTCTGTCTGTCTGTCTGTCTGTCTGTCTGTCTGTCTGTCTGTCTGTCTGTCTGTCTGTCTGTCTGTCTGTCTGTCTGTCTGTCTGTCTGTCTGTCTGTCTGTCTGTCTGTCTGTCTGTCTGTCTGTCTGTCTGTCTGTCTGTCTGTCTGTCTGTCTGTCTGTCTGTCTGTCTGTCTGTCTGTCTGTCTGTCTGTCTGTCTGTCTGTCTGTCTGTCTGTCTGTCTGTCTGTCTGTCTGTCTGTCTGTCTGTCTGTCTGTCTGTCTGTCTGTCTGTCTGTCTGTCTGTCTGTCTGTCTGTCTGTCTGTCTGTCTGTCTGTCTGTCTGTCTGTCTGTCTGTCTGTCTGTCTGTCTGTCTGTCTGTCTGTCTGTCTGTCTGTCTGTCTGTCTGTCTGTCTGTCTGTCTGTCTGTCTGTCTGTCTGTCTGTCTGTCTGTCTGTCTGTCTGTCTGTCTGTCTGTCTGTCTGTCTGTCTGTCTGTCTGTCTGTCTGTCTGTCTGTCTGTCTGTCTGTCTGTCTGTCTGTCTGTCTGTCTGTCTGTCTGTCTGTCTGTCTGTCTGTCTGTCTGTCTGTCTGTCTGTCTGTCTGTCTGTCTGTCTGTCTGTCTGTCTGTCTGTCTGTCTGTCTGTCTGTCTGTCTGTCTGTCTGTCTGTCTGTCTGTCTGTCTGTCTGTCTGTCTGTCTGTCTGTCTGTCTGTCTGTCTGTCTGTCTGTCTGTCTGTCTGTCTGTCTGTCTGTCTGTCTGTCTGTCTGTCTGTCTGTCTGTCTGTCTGTCTGTCTGTCTGTCTGTCTGTCTGTCTGTCTGTCTGTCTGTCTGTCTGTCTGTCTGTCTGTCTGTCTGTCTGTCTGTCTGTCTGTCTGTCTGTCTGTCTGTCTGTCTGTCTGTCTGTCTGTCTGTCTGTCTGTCTGTCTGTCTGTCTGTCTGTCTGTCTGTCTGTCTGTCTGTCTGTCTGTCTGTCTGTCTGTCTGTCTGTCTGTCTGTCTGTCTGTCTGTCTGTCTGTCTGTCTGTCTGTCTGTCTGTCTGTCTGTCTGTCTGTCTGTCTGTCTGTCTGTCTGTCTGTCTGTCTGTCTGTCTGTCTGTCTGTCTGTCTGTCTGTCTGTCTGTCTGTCTGTCTGTCTGTCTGTCTGTCTGTCTGTCTGTCTGTCTGTCTGTCTGTCTGTCTGTCTGTCTGTCTGTCTGTCTGTCTGTCTGTCTGTCTGTCTGTCTGTCTGTCTGTCTGTCTGTCTGTCTGTCTGTCTGTCTGTCTGTCTGTCTGTCTGTCTGTCTGTCTGTCTGTCTGTCTGTCTGTCTGTCTGTCTGTCTGTCTGTCTGTCTGTCTGTCTGTCTGTCTGTCTGTCTGTCTGTCTGTCTGTCTGTCTGTCTGTCTGTCTGTCTGTCTGTCTGTCTGTCTGTCTGTCTGTCTGTCTGTCTGTCTGTCTGTCTGTCTGTCTGTCTGTCTGTCTGTCTGTCTGTCTGTCTGTCTGTCTGTCTGTCTGTCTGTCTGTCTGTCTGTCTGTCTGTCTGTCTGTCTGTCTGTCTGTCTGTCTGTCTGTCTGTCTGTCTGTCTGTCTGTCTGTCTGTCTGTCTGTCTGTCTGTCTGTCTGTCTGTCTGTCTGTCTGTCTGTCTGTCTGTCTGTCTGTCTGTCTGTCTGTCTGTCTGTCTGTCTGTCTGTCTGTCTGTCTGTCTGTCTGTCTGTCTGTCTGTCTGTCTGTCTGTCTGTCTGTCTGTCTGTCTGTCTGTCTGTCTGTCTGTCTGTCTGTCTGTCTGTCTGTCTGTCTGTCTGTCTGTCTGTCTGTCTGTCTGTCTGTCTGTCTGTCTGTCTGTCTGTCTGTCTGTCTGTCTGTCTGTCTGTCTGTCTGTCTGTCTGTCTGTCTGTCTGTCTGTCTGTCTGTCTGTCTGTCTGTCTGTCTGTCTGTCTGTCTGTCTGTCTGTCTGTCTGTCTGTCTGTCTGTCTGTCTGTCTGTCTGTCTGTCTGTCTGTCTGTCTGTCTGTCTGTCTGTCTGTCTGTCTGTCTGTCTGTCTGTCTGTCTGTCTGTCTGTCTGTCTGTCTGTCTGTCTGTCTGTCTGTCTGTCTGTCTGTCTGTCTGTCTGTCTGTCTGTCTGTCTGTCTGTCTGTCTGTCTGTCTGTCTGTCTGTCTGTCTGTCTGTCTGTCTGTCTGTCTGTCTGTCTGTCTGTCTGTCTGTCTGTCTGTCTGTCTGTCTGTCTGTCTGTCTGTCTGTCTGTCTGTCTGTCTGTCTGTCTGTCTGTCTGTCTGTCTGTCTGTCTGTCTGTCTGTCTGTCTGTCTGTCTGTCTGTCTGTCTGTCTGTCTGTCTGTCTGTCTGTCTGTCTGTCTGTCTGTCTGTCTGTCTGTCTGTCTGTCTGTCTGTCTGTCTGTCTGTCTGTCTGTCTGTCTGTCTGTCTGTCTGTCTGTCTGTCTGTCTGTCTGTCTGTCTGTCTGTCTGTCTGTCTGTCTGTCTGTCTGTCTGTCTGTCTGTCTGTCTGTCTGTCTGTCTGTCTGTCTGTCTGTCTGTCTGTCTGTCTGTCTGTCTGTCTGTCTGTCTGTCTGTCTGTCTGTCTGTCTGTCTGTCTGTCTGTCTGTCTGTCTGTCTGTCTGTCTGTCTGTCTGTCTGTCTGTCTGTCTGTCTGTCTGTCTGTCTGTCTGTCTGTCTGTCTGTCTGTCTGTCTGTCTGTCTGTCTGTCTGTCTGTCTGTCTGTCTGTCTGTCTGTCTGTCTGTCTGTCTGTCTGTCTGTCTGTCTGTCTGTCTGTCTGTCTGTCTGTCTGTCTGTCTGTCTGTCTGTCTGTCTGTCTGTCTGTCTGTCTGTCTGTCTGTCTGTCTGTCTGTCTGTCTGTCTGTCTGTCTGTCTGTCTGTCTGTCTGTCTGTCTGTCTGTCTGTCTGTCTGTCTGTCTGTCTGTCTGTCTGTCTGTCTGTCTGTCTGTCTGTCTGTCTGTCTGTCTGTCTGTCTGTCTGTCTGTCTGTCTGTCTGTCTGTCTGTCTGTCTGTCTGTCTGTCTGTCTGTCTGTCTGTCTGTCTGTCTGTCTGTCTGTCTGTCTGTCTGTCTGTCTGTCTGTCTGTCTGTCTGTCTGTCTGTCTGTCTGTCTGTCTGTCTGTCTGTCTGTCTGTCTGTCTGTCTGTCTGTCTGTCTGTCTGTCTGTCTGTCTGTCTGTCTGTCTGTCTGTCTGTCTGTCTGTCTGTCTGTCTGTCTGTCTGTCTGTCTGTCTGTCTGTCTGTCTGTCTGTCTGTCTGTCTGTCTGTCTGTCTGTCTGTCTGTCTGTCTGTCTGTCTGTCTGTCTGTCTGTCTGTCTGTCTGTCTGTCTGTCTGTCTGTCTGTCTGTCTGTCTGTCTGTCTGTCTGTCTGTCTGTCTGTCTGTCTGTCTGTCTGTCTGTCTGTCTGTCTGTCTGTCTGTCTGTCTGTCTGTCTGTCTGTCTGTCTGTCTGTCTGTCTGTCTGTCTGTCTGTCTGTCTGTCTGTCTGTCTGTCTGTCTGTCTGTCTGTCTGTCTGTCTGTCTGTCTGTCTGTCTGTCTGTCTGTCTGTCTGTCTGTCTGTCTGTCTGTCTGTCTGTCTGTCTGTCTGTCTGTCTGTCTGTCTGTCTGTCTGTCTGTCTGTCTGTCTGTCTGTCTGTCTGTCTGTCTGTCTGTCTGTCTGTCTGTCTGTCTGTCTGTCTGTCTGTCTGTCTGTCTGTCTGTCTGTCTGTCTGTCTGTCTGTCTGTCTGTCTGTCTGTCTGTCTGTCTGTCTGTCTGTCTGTCTGTCTGTCTGTCTGTCTGTCTGTCTGTCTGTCTGTCTGTCTGTCTGTCTGTCTGTCTGTCTGTCTGTCTGTCTGTCTGTCTGTCTGTCTGTCTGTCTGTCTGTCTGTCTGTCTGTCTGTCTGTCTGTCTGTCTGTCTGTCTGTCTGTCTGTCTGTCTGTCTGTCTGTCTGTCTGTCTGTCTGTCTGTCTGTCTGTCTGTCTGTCTGTCTGTCTGTCTGTCTGTCTGTCTGTCTGTCTGTCTGTCTGTCTGTCTGTCTGTCTGTCTGTCTGTCTGTCTGTCTGTCTGTCTGTCTGTCTGTCTGTCTGTCTGTCTGTCTGTCTGTCTGTCTGTCTGTCTGTCTGTCTGTCTGTCTGTCTGTCTGTCTGTCTGTCTGTCTGTCTGTCTGTCTGTCTGTCTGTCTGTCTGTCTGTCTGTCTGTCTGTCTGTCTGTCTGTCTGTCTGTCTGTCTGTCTGTCTGTCTGTCTGTCTGTCTGTCTGTCTGTCTGTCTGTCTGTCTGTCTGTCTGTCTGTCTGTCTGTCTGTCTGTCTGTCTGTCTGTCTGTCTGTCTGTCTGTCTGTCTGTCTGTCTGTCTGTCTGTCTGTCTGTCTGTCTGTCTGTCTGTCTGTCTGTCTGTCTGTCTGTCTGTCTGTCTGTCTGTCTGTCTGTCTGTCTGTCTGTCTGTCTGTCTGTCTGTCTGTCTGTCTGTCTGTCTGTCTGTCTGTCTGTCTGTCTGTCTGTCTGTCTGTCTGTCTGTCTGTCTGTCTGTCTGTCTGTCTGTCTGTCTGTCTGTCTGTCTGTCTGTCTGTCTGTCTGTCTGTCTGTCTGTCTGTCTGTCTGTCTGTCTGTCTGTCTGTCTGTCTGTCTGTCTGTCTGTCTGTCTGTCTGTCTGTCTGTCTGTCTGTCTGTCTGTCTGTCTGTCTGTCTGTCTGTCTGTCTGTCTGTCTGTCTGTCTGTCTGTCTGTCTGTCTGTCTGTCTGTCTGTCTGTCTGTCTGTCTGTCTGTCTGTCTGTCTGTCTGTCTGTCTGTCTGTCTGTCTGTCTGTCTGTCTGTCTGTCTGTCTGTCTGTCTGTCTGTCTGTCTGTCTGTCTGTCTGTCTGTCTGTCTGTCTGTCTGTCTGTCTGTCTGTCTGTCTGTCTGTCTGTCTGTCTGTCTGTCTGTCTGTCTGTCTGTCTGTCTGTCTGTCTGTCTGTCTGTCTGTCTGTCTGTCTGTCTGTCTGTCTGTCTGTCTGTCTGTCTGTCTGTCTGTCTGTCTGTCTGTCTGTCTGTCTGTCTGTCTGTCTGTCTGTCTGTCTGTCTGTCTGTCTGTCTGTCTGTCTGTCTGTCTGTCTGTCTGTCTGTCTGTCTGTCTGTCTGTCTGTCTGTCTGTCTGTCTGTCTGTCTGTCTGTCTGTCTGTCTGTCTGTCTGTCTGTCTGTCTGTCTGTCTGTCTGTCTGTCTGTCTGTCTGTCTGTCTGTCTGTCTGTCTGTCTGTCTGTCTGTCTGTCTGTCTGTCTGTCTGTCTGTCTGTCTGTCTGTCTGTCTGTCTGTCTGTCTGTCTGTCTGTCTGTCTGTCTGTCTGTCTGTCTGTCTGTCTGTCTGTCTGTCTGTCTGTCTGTCTGTCTGTCTGTCTGTCTGTCTGTCTGTCTGTCTGTCTGTCTGTCTGTCTGTCTGTCTGTCTGTCTGTCTGTCTGTCTGTCTGTCTGTCTGTCTGTCTGTCTGTCTGTCTGTCTGTCTGTCTGTCTGTCTGTCTGTCTGTCTGTCTGTCTGTCTGTCTGTCTGTCTGTCTGTCTGTCTGTCTGTCTGTCTGTCTGTCTGTCTGTCTGTCTGTCTGTCTGTCTGTCTGTCTGTCTGTCTGTCTGTCTGTCTGTCTGTCTGTCTGTCTGTCTGTCTGTCTGTCTGTCTGTCTGTCTGTCTGTCTGTCTGTCTGTCTGTCTGTCTGTCTGTCTGTCTGTCTGTCTGTCTGTCTGTCTGTCTGTCTGTCTGTCTGTCTGTCTGTCTGTCTGTCTGTCTGTCTGTCTGTCTGTCTGTCTGTCTGTCTGTCTGTCTGTCTGTCTGTCTGTCTGTCTGTCTGTCTGTCTGTCTGTCTGTCTGTCTGTCTGTCTGTCTGTCTGTCTGTCTGTCTGTCTGTCTGTCTGTCTGTCTGTCTGTCTGTCTGTCTGTCTGTCTGTCTGTCTGTCTGTCTGTCTGTCTGTCTGTCTGTCTGTCTGTCTGTCTGTCTGTCTGTCTGTCTGTCTGTCTGTCTGTCTGTCTGTCTGTCTGTCTGTCTGTCTGTCTGTCTGTCTGTCTGTCTGTCTGTCTGTCTGTCTGTCTGTCTGTCTGTCTGTCTGTCTGTCTGTCTGTCTGTCTGTCTGTCTGTCTGTCTGTCTGTCTGTCTGTCTGTCTGTCTGTCTGTCTGTCTGTCTGTCTGTCTGTCTGTCTGTCTGTCTGTCTGTCTGTCTGTCTGTCTGTCTGTCTGTCTGTCTGTCTGTCTGTCTGTCTGTCTGTCTGTCTGTCTGTCTGTCTGTCTGTCTGTCTGTCTGTCTGTCTGTCTGTCTGTCTGTCTGTCTGTCTGTCTGTCTGTCTGTCTGTCTGTCTGTCTGTCTGTCTGTCTGTCTGTCTGTCTGTCTGTCTGTCTGTCTGTCTGTCTGTCTGTCTGTCTGTCTGTCTGTCTGTCTGTCTGTCTGTCTGTCTGTCTGTCTGTCTGTCTGTCTGTCTGTCTGTCTGTCTGTCTGTCTGTCTGTCTGTCTGTCTGTCTGTCTGTCTGTCTGTCTGTCTGTCTGTCTGTCTGTCTGTCTGTCTGTCTGTCTGTCTGTCTGTCTGTCTGTCTGTCTGTCTGTCTGTCTGTCTGTCTGTCTGTCTGTCTGTCTGTCTGTCTGTCTGTCTGTCTGTCTGTCTGTCTGTCTGTCTGTCTGTCTGTCTGTCTGTCTGTCTGTCTGTCTGTCTGTCTGTCTGTCTGTCTGTCTGTCTGTCTGTCTGTCTGTCTGTCTGTCTGTCTGTCTGTCTGTCTGTCTGTCTGTCTGTCTGTCTGTCTGTCTGTCTGTCTGTCTGTCTGTCTGTCTGTCTGTCTGTCTGTCTGTCTGTCTGTCTGTCTGTCTGTCTGTCTGTCTGTCTGTCTGTCTGTCTGTCTGTCTGTCTGTCTGTCTGTCTGTCTGTCTGTCTGTCTGTCTGTCTGTCTGTCTGTCTGTCTGTCTGTCTGTCTGTCTGTCTGTCTGTCTGTCTGTCTGTCTGTCTGTCTGTCTGTCTGTCTGTCTGTCTGTCTGTCTGTCTGTCTGTCTGTCTGTCTGTCTGTCTGTCTGTCTGTCTGTCTGTCTGTCTGTCTGTCTGTCTGTCTGTCTGTCTGTCTGTCTGTCTGTCTGTCTGTCTGTCTGTCTGTCTGTCTGTCTGTCTGTCTGTCTGTCTGTCTGTCTGTCTGTCTGTCTGTCTGTCTGTCTGTCTGTCTGTCTGTCTGTCTGTCTGTCTGTCTGTCTGTCTGTCTGTCTGTCTGTCTGTCTGTCTGTCTGTCTGTCTGTCTGTCTGTCTGTCTGTCTGTCTGTCTGTCTGTCTGTCTGTCTGTCTGTCTGTCTGTCTGTCTGTCTGTCTGTCTGTCTGTCTGTCTGTCTGTCTGTCTGTCTGTCTGTCTGTCTGTCTGTCTGTCTGTCTGTCTGTCTGTCTGTCTGTCTGTCTGTCTGTCTGTCTGTCTGTCTGTCTGTCTGTCTGTCTGTCTGTCTGTCTGTCTGTCTGTCTGTCTGTCTGTCTGTCTGTCTGTCTGTCTGTCTGTCTGTCTGTCTGTCTGTCTGTCTGTCTGTCTGTCTGTCTGTCTGTCTGTCTGTCTGTCTGTCTGTCTGTCTGTCTGTCTGTCTGTCTGTCTGTCTGTCTGTCTGTCTGTCTGTCTGTCTGTCTGTCTGTCTGTCTGTCTGTCTGTCTGTCTGTCTGTCTGTCTGTCTGTCTGTCTGTCTGTCTGTCTGTCTGTCTGTCTGTCTGTCTGTCTGTCTGTCTGTCTGTCTGTCTGTCTGTCTGTCTGTCTGTCTGTCTGTCTGTCTGTCTGTCTGTCTGTCTGTCTGTCTGTCTGTCTGTCTGTCTGTCTGTCTGTCTGTCTGTCTGTCTGTCTGTCTGTCTGTCTGTCTGTCTGTCTGTCTGTCTGTCTGTCTGTCTGTCTGTCTGTCTGTCTGTCTGTCTGTCTGTCTGTCTGTCTGTCTGTCTGTCTGTCTGTCTGTCTGTCTGTCTGTCTGTCTGTCTGTCTGTCTGTCTGTCTGTCTGTCTGTCTGTCTGTCTGTCTGTCTGTCTGTCTGTCTGTCTGTCTGTCTGTCTGTCTGTCTGTCTGTCTGTCTGTCTGTCTGTCTGTCTGTCTGTCTGTCTGTCTGTCTGTCTGTCTGTCTGTCTGTCTGTCTGTCTGTCTGTCTGTCTGTCTGTCTGTCTGTCTGTCTGTCTGTCTGTCTGTCTGTCTGTCTGTCTGTCTGTCTGTCTGTCTGTCTGTCTGTCTGTCTGTCTGTCTGTCTGTCTGTCTGTCTGTCTGTCTGTCTGTCTGTCTGTCTGTCTGTCTGTCTGTCTGTCTGTCTGTCTGTCTGTCTGTCTGTCTGTCTGTCTGTCTGTCTGTCTGTCTGTCTGTCTGTCTGTCTGTCTGTCTGTCTGTCTGTCTGTCTGTCTGTCTGTCTGTCTGTCTGTCTGTCTGTCTGTCTGTCTGTCTGTCTGTCTGTCTGTCTGTCTGTCTGTCTGTCTGTCTGTCTGTCTGTCTGTCTGTCTGTCTGTCTGTCTGTCTGTCTGTCTGTCTGTCTGTCTGTCTGTCTGTCTGTCTGTCTGTCTGTCTGTCTGTCTGTCTGTCTGTCTGTCTGTCTGTCTGTCTGTCTGTCTGTCTGTCTGTCTGTCTGTCTGTCTGTCTGTCTGTCTGTCTGTCTGTCTGTCTGTCTGTCTGTCTGTCTGTCTGTCTGTCTGTCTGTCTGTCTGTCTGTCTGTCTGTCTGTCTGTCTGTCTGTCTGTCTGTCTGTCTGTCTGTCTGTCTGTCTGTCTGTCTGTCTGTCTGTCTGTCTGTCTGTCTGTCTGTCTGTCTGTCTGTCTGTCTGTCTGTCTGTCTGTCTGTCTGTCTGTCTGTCTGTCTGTCTGTCTGTCTGTCTGTCTGTCTGTCTGTCTGTCTGTCTGTCTGTCTGTCTGTCTGTCTGTCTGTCTGTCTGTCTGTCTGTCTGTCTGTCTGTCTGTCTGTCTGTCTGTCTGTCTGTCTGTCTGTCTGTCTGTCTGTCTGTCTGTCTGTCTGTCTGTCTGTCTGTCTGTCTGTCTGTCTGTCTGTCTGTCTGTCTGTCTGTCTGTCTGTCTGTCTGTCTGTCTGTCTGTCTGTCTGTCTGTCTGTCTGTCTGTCTGTCTGTCTGTCTGTCTGTCTGTCTGTCTGTCTGTCTGTCTGTCTGTCTGTCTGTCTGTCTGTCTGTCTGTCTGTCTGTCTGTCTGTCTGTCTGTCTGTCTGTCTGTCTGTCTGTCTGTCTGTCTGTCTGTCTGTCTGTCTGTCTGTCTGTCTGTCTGTCTGTCTGTCTGTCTGTCTGTCTGTCTGTCTGTCTGTCTGTCTGTCTGTCTGTCTGTCTGTCTGTCTGTCTGTCTGTCTGTCTGTCTGTCTGTCTGTCTGTCTGTCTGTCTGTCTGTCTGTCTGTCTGTCTGTCTGTCTGTCTGTCTGTCTGTCTGTCTGTCTGTCTGTCTGTCTGTCTGTCTGTCTGTCTGTCTGTCTGTCTGTCTGTCTGTCTGTCTGTCTGTCTGTCTGTCTGTCTGTCTGTCTGTCTGTCTGTCTGTCTGTCTGTCTGTCTGTCTGTCTGTCTGTCTGTCTGTCTGTCTGTCTGTCTGTCTGTCTGTCTGTCTGTCTGTCTGTCTGTCTGTCTGTCTGTCTGTCTGTCTGTCTGTCTGTCTGTCTGTCTGTCTGTCTGTCTGTCTGTCTGTCTGTCTGTCTGTCTGTCTGTCTGTCTGTCTGTCTGTCTGTCTGTCTGTCTGTCTGTCTGTCTGTCTGTCTGTCTGTCTGTCTGTCTGTCTGTCTGTCTGTCTGTCTGTCTGTCTGTCTGTCTGTCTGTCTGTCTGTCTGTCTGTCTGTCTGTCTGTCTGTCTGTCTGTCTGTCTGTCTGTCTGTCTGTCTGTCTGTCTGTCTGTCTGTCTGTCTGTCTGTCTGTCTGTCTGTCTGTCTGTCTGTCTGTCTGTCTGTCTGTCTGTCTGTCTGTCTGTCGTCTGCTGTCTGTCTGTCTGTCTGTCTGTCTGTCTGTCTGTCTGTCTGTCTGTCTGTCTGTCTGTCTGTCTGTCTGTCTGTCTGTCTGTCTGTCTGTCTGTCTGTCTGTCTGTCTGTCTGTCTGTCTGTCTGTCTGTCTGTCTGTCTGTCTGTCTGTCTGTCTGTCTGTCTGTCTGTCTGTCTGTCTGTCTGTCTGTCTGTCTGTCTGTCTGTCTGTCTGTCTGTCTGTCTGTCTGTCTGTCTGTCTGTCTGTCTGTCTGTCTGTCTGTCTGTCTGTCTGTCTGTCTGTCTGTCTGTCTGTCTGTCTGTCTGTCTGTCTGTCTGTCTGTCTGTCTGTCTGTCTGTCTGTCTGTCTGTCTGTCTGTCTGTCTGTCTGTCTGTCTGTCTGTCTGTCTGTCTGTCTGTCTGTCTGTCTGTCTGTCTGTCTGTCTGTCTGTCTGTCTGTCTGTCTGTCTGTCTGTCTGTCTGTCTGTCTGTCTGTCTGTCTGTCTGTCTGTCTGTCTGTCTGTCTGTCTGTCTGTCTGTCTGTCTGTCTGTCTGTCTGTCTGTCTGTCTGTCTGTCTGTCTGTCTGTCTGTCTGTCTGTCTGTCTGTCTGTCTGTCTGTCTGTCTGTCTGTCTGTCTGTCTGTCTGTCTGTCTGTCTGT